>JAQFVV010014256.1:0-43646 GCA_028023455.1 Epiperipatus broadwayi
TTTTCAAAATAACAGGTGTGGAATATTTCAAATTATAAAGTCTTTAATAACACTTTGCATTTCTATTTCAATGAATCATTGTTAAACTGTTCTTATTTGTAATTTATAGTGGCTTCTGGTAGTATTGTTTTCTGTATCTAAGTATTGTTTTCTGTATCTATTGTTCACTTGCGCTTTTTCCAATCTCTTGAAGAAACAATAGATCAAAAGTTCTACTATATCTATTTTTAATTCAAATGATATAGAGACTGATGTGCTATGTATGGCAAAAGATATAAAGGAACTGTGGAGATAACTAAAATAACAATTTGCAATTCCAAATTTCACAGGAGATGACCACACATATTAAAAAATATAAGATTAAAAATATCATCAAAATACCTTTAAAATCATATAATTAAATATCAACTCTTATTATGTTAAGATTTGAAACAATTCATAGAGTTCATCTTTTTCTTTTGTATCTTTGAAACCAAGGAAAATAAAAGTAGTAGGAGAATAATAAGACATTTTCATTTATTAGCTCTTTTTTAGGGACTCAGTTGTATATGAATTTTAATTTTCCAGTGTAGATAGATAAATGATTTAATTTGTTAAAAAAGTTCTAAGAGATGATTGAATACTGGAATAAATTTGAGAAGGCAAAAAGTTTTCAAATTTATTAATTTTTAGGGCCAAGATTGAGAAGAACCTGTTGAATACAAAATATATAGGATGAACGAAGAAAAGAAGACGTTAAAAGTCCTCGCCAATTGCAAAAAATACTAACAACTTTATTTAGAAGTAAAAATTGTACTAATTTGTTTGGCAAGACAGTATAAAAATCAACAAACATTAAAAAAAGAGAGTGAATAGGATATTGCAAATTCTATTGGTCAAATATTAGCTAATCCTGCTTAATCATATTTAACATTTTGCTGCAACACTCAAAGTATATAAATTCTCATTCATTTTCTTCTTTAGTAGTCTGAATTCTCAGAACAGATCTCTTCACCCTAATCTAAAGTCATCTATTTCAAGCTTGAATAATCAAAGGACACCCGATAATATAATATTGCTATAAAGTCCCCATCTCTAACCTCTTTTATTTCTTTATAGTATTCAAGCCCGATATCCTGATATTTAAACCCAAGTTAACTCACTAACATAGGTATATAAAAGTGACACCAGTTCAGTGTCTAAATATTTTATGAGACTTCAGTTTGTGATAATTGTAAGTCATGTGATATTGTATGTGGTTGAAAATAACATACATCTTTTAAATAAACATAGTAAAGTAACAGTGCATTTAAAAGAATCACTACTTAAAACAAAAAGTCAATCAATAGTAAAAGAAAAAAGCAATGAATGGCATACTTATTAAGAAATCTGAAATAAATATGGAAGTTAACTTCTAACAAAATGTGAAAAGATTAAGAAATAATCAGCGAAACCTAGAGGAAAGAGAATGAATTATAATCAGAATTTCTTACTAAAAAAAATCAATAGCATTATCAGAATGGAAAATTATATTTCTGTATCTATTCATAATTAGATCAGAGATAAATTACATTAAATTATGTGATGAATAAAAACTTTTAAATTCTCTGTCTCAGCAACCCAATAAAACTAAAGTGCCGGACCTAATCAGCAGCACTACAAAAATTAAAGTAAAAATAATAATAATTTGAGAGAAAAATATTTGGAATGGATGAAATAATGTTAAAAAACAGAACATTAATAATCATGGTCATGAAAAATCTTTAAAGATGATGTATAAAATGAAAATTTGAAGAAAGAAAATGTTCATCCAAAAGGCATCTTAAAAAAGAAAACAGAATAAAAAGTAAACAGCAAAATAGAAAGACTGAATATATATCACACAATTAGATTGACTTCAGTTCATAAAGAATGTGATGATAATTAATAATGATCCACTTTCTGCTTGTGATTTTCTAAAAAGTGCAAGCACCAGAAGAAACAGGATTGGAACTGTGATCACTATCCTATTATTGCAGGAGCCCAATAAGAAAAATAAAGTATGCAAATGATGTCATATTGGAAGAATGATCACAATGTTGCTAAAAATGAAAAAAAAGATCATAAAATGTTATAATCTAACATTATTATTAAATGATAAATAAATTAAATTAAACACATAAAATACAAAAGAAAAAAGCAAATAAATAAAAGTTTCTATAAAAGAAAACACAATATTTAATATTATAGCTGTTCGTTAAAATTTAGAAATCTCTTTAAAGTCCTTCAAAAAACCATAAAAAAACATTAGAAATAATATATTCCAAAAATTAGGGCAAGCAGCAACAATTCTTCTGACTTCCAATTCCAAATAACTTTTATTTTTTCCTAAATGGTGATATCTGTTTATGCAAGTTTATTTACATTTCACCAAGGTTATAGTCACGCATTCCCTTTATTATCTTAAAAAACTATTTATTTGGTTTTAAAAGCAGCAAACGTATTCTTTATTCCTCTAATTCTGTGTTCTTCCAGATAAACCGTCTGTTGCAACAATAAAAGAAACTAATAAACATTTCGATAGTGCTACCAATTTTGAAAATATTCCTCTTTCTCTGATAATCTTAAAGAGAAAAGAAATACCACGTATAAGCAAGATGATATTTATTTATTTTTTTAAAAAAAAAAAAGATATTAATGAATTAAACATTTGGGTTACCAACTTACATATTGATAAATTAACTTCAAACCCCTATCATGGAACTTTGCAGAAAATATTTTTTTTACCTTAAGTAATATTTTAATATTACATTAATTTATTTATTTTTTTTAAAAAACTATTTTTATTAAAAATATCATTATCCTTTCCAACCATCACAGATTCATTGAAAGTTGAAAATCTCTCAGTTTATTTCAGTATGTCTAATCCATAGTTTCTCATCTACCCATTTCACATGGATTCTCTCTAACAATTACTCTCTGCGCTTCATTTCAACAACTGTTAGGTGTCATTGTGCACTTAAAATGATCTCATTTTAAATATTAAGTTAATTTTGATTTTTTTTTAAAAAAAATTGTTAGAAAATGGTATAAACTGTGCATTAAAAGGAAAATTTAACTTTTTGTTCTTAAGTGCATACTTATAGATTTTATACTTCTTTTTTTAATGGAAATTTATAAAAGCTCTGATAAATTATTGTTTCAAAATTATTTTCGATAAAATAAAAATATTAATTATTATAACCCTAATATATATATATATTAAAAGCCAGTCAACAGTTTATGCAAGTAATTGCCCATATTGTATATATATATCCATATAAACTATCTACTCATGCAATTAATGATGTATATTTCCATTTTCAAATTATAATTTATCATTGTTATTTTTTAATAAACATCTGAAAACAAGTTATTGCAAGATCTATTTTATTTATTGTATTCAAAAAAAAAATGATAGCCCTCATTTATCTTTCTTTATTGATGGAAGCAGTAAAATATCAAATTATTTTTATTTATGGAAAAGCAGCAGCATGAATTATGATAAATGTTTTTATATATCATTTTAATCATAATTTTATTAAGTACAGTAGAGCCATAAACTATGCTCTTGCATTTAACATATATAGCATATAATACTCTTTTTGTTGATAAACATTGATTAGAATAAAATGCATATTGTTTATGGAATTGTAAGTGCACAATACTTTTCAGCACAACCATATATATATGTGTGTATGTGTGTATAACAAAAATGTCTTTTAAATGTATGTACAAACAAAGTTTGTAAAAACTATAATTATTAATAAAAATTTGAGGGAGACATATTTACTTATATTTTACTAAATGTGTGTTCATTCACGCATTCGCTGAAGCAAGAAGTAAAACTGACTGGCTGTATTTTTATTTTAAAATAAAGTAAATTGAATGATTTTCTTTCTTTTTTTTTTCAATAACTTTTTCTCTTCTTAGAAACATAACAGACTACTCTAACAATAAATTATGATCCCTTTTTTTAAAAATCAGTAGTATATTTAAGTATGCTTTAAAATTTTGTAAAACATTAACCATAAAAATAATTTATTATGTGAAATACTATATATCAAATTCCGGAAGATAATAAAAAATAAAAAAATTATATGTTTTCAACATAAACTGGAGAAATTTTATCAATATATATAAACGTGCAGTGCTTAGAAAAAAAGAATGGCTATTCAATTGTAAAATTTGTGAATTTTAATGGATTTTTTTGTTTGTTTGTTTGTTTTCACATTTTTGATTGTTTAAATTTTTTTGGACAGCGTATAATTGAAGTCACATACTTGATGTGCTGTGATGTGATGCACTGTGACTTCTTCTTAAATGGAGTCAGGAATCTCTCAGCAGCTATGCCCAGAGAAACATGTTAGATACAGCATCGTTTGTGGTTCCACTGTAAGTTTAAATAAGTTAGTAAAATGTCTATTTTAAAATTTATCTCTCAAAATTCACAATTTTTGAATAAATATGAATTTAATAATTTTATAAATATATAATGTTTTTCTATTTTATAACAATGACTAGATTTTTCCCAGTTTTGTTGCCTTTCATGGTATACACTTTATAGCAGCATATTAAGTTTTATTTTACAATATTATGAATAAAGCATTTAAATGTTTTTTTATTAGCTCATTATTTAACTATATATATGATTTTTATATAATAATTAAATTGTGAATTGTAAATGCGACAGTATAAAGGTTACCGAATTGCCTTCATAAGTTGCACTATTACTAACCATAAATCAAAATGGACTTCAATCTTATTTATATTAAGCAAATTTCACTTATTTTATTTTAAAGAGTTAAATGTGATATTTCTTGTAGATAATGAGAATACATATAATTATATTCTGGGCAAGCAGAAATTATAATCAATTTTATTTTTTATAAACCTTACTATTAACATATTGTACCGGACCCCATATACCTAATCAATTAAGGGTTCCACAAAACTAGTCTACCAGTTTGGAAAATTTATTCTGTGTGAATGAATATATGATAATCTGGACATATTTTGATGTAATAATTGTTCCTGACACAAGCTCAACTTTGAGTATGAGGCATATAACTATTTAGAAATTGATAGACAGATAACAGCAAATAAGTGGCAGGCAAATTTAAATAAGCAAAATAATATTTATTATTTATTAAAATGAAAATATAACACATAAAAAAGCAATAAATAAATTTAAAGTCAATTAATTTCAATTATGGATGGTTTTACTAAATAAATGATCCAAAATAATTTATTATTGCCTGATATTCGATTAACAAATCATAATTACTTTTTTACTTCAATAGTTCTTTAAAGAGAAAATATAACCACTTTAACGATATAATATCAAAGTCATAAACTTTTGATCTTAATTAATTTAGAACGTTTTTTGGTCTTATACTTGTGTGTGTGCCAAACTTGTCCAAAATAATCAGAGCCTAAAGTAATAAATGAGGTTTATTCCTACTTCCACCTCTGCAATAATAATTCTGGCTGCTCTACCTACAATAAGTAACATGGGTGATTTTAAACAATGAAAGCAAAAAACATCAAAAACTTTATGGCTCAGAATTATTAACACAAAATATAGCAGTGAGAAAATGGAAGGCTCTGGTAAATCTTGGAAATTCTAAAGATCAACAAATACATATAGTACACACACAACTTTCTCCTAACAAAATAATCTAACAAACATTTTCATTAAATTAAAATCAATTGCACAAACCATATACTTAAAGCACTGAACTGTTTTTCAAATCTAATGCTTTACAAATGTGTATTCATACAAAATACGTAACAGCAGGTTGGTTAGGTCAGTAGTTTACACCATAGTGAAAATTGGAGTTATGCCAGAAGAGATGAATTCATCATTGGGGTAGCCTTAGCTACACATATTATCAATGTAAATACTGAAGATGATTGATCATTTCATTTTTTTTCTGAAGACTACTATGTTTCTTTTAAATGGGATACATATGACATGGTAATTATGGGTAACCACCATAGATTCTCCTTGGGAAAATTTTATAGCTTGATGAGCAGTGTAATAATGAGAACTTTTGCTCACAAAAAGTGTAGAATAATAATAATCTATGTTCATGCAGGAATTGAAAAAAAAGAGTGAATAATGAATGCAGCTAAAAAAAAATTTAGTTTATATATATCTCCAGTTCTATTGTTCACCCACCTGTTTTCTTGGAAACATCTAGAATTGGCACTATTTTAAAAATAAACCCAGAAAATCTAGTATTTTAAAAACTATTAAATAAATTGAGCAAAACTCTCCACACAGTAGTGTCACCTGTGCTAAACAGAGTAATCAATGGATGCCAGAAGGCTTGTGCATAAAATCCCATCTAATGTTTACTCATCCAATATCCCCAGAGTAGTTTCTGGATTGTGGCCTTCGTCAGTGAGGAGCTTTGGATCTGAGAGCACTGCATCTAGATCTTAGGATCTATTGCAACTCCTCTAGCAACCATCTTTATCTCTACTTAACTACAAAACTATGAGAATGAAATTGAAATCACAAAAAATATTTTCAATCTAAAGCTCAATAGCTTATATAGTCATATGGGTCTGAACTCAGTTCAGCACCCATACATTTTGGTAGTCTTTTGGTCTCTTTTACAACCATACCACCACTATCCTATTAGGCAGGATTGGTGTTAAACCACTAAGCATCACATGATCACATTTCCTATACTAGCACATTAATTGTGATAAACAGAGCAAAACTCTCCATACAAGTATTACCACCTGTGCTAAACAGAGTAATCAATGGAGAGTTTTGCTCTGTTTATCACAATTAATGTGCTAGTATAGGAAATGTGATCATGTGATGCTTAATGGTTTAACACCAATCCTGCCTAATAGGATAGTGGTGGCTATGGTTGTAAAAGAGCCAAAGACACCAAAAGGTATGGATGCTGAACTGAGTTCAGACCCATATGACTATATAAGCTATTGAGCTTAGATTGAAAATATTTTTTGTGTCATTCTCATAGTTTTGTAGTTAAGTAGAGATAAAAGATAGTTGCTAGAGGGTTGCATTGGATCCTAAGATCTAGATGCAGTGCTCTCAGATCCAAAGCTCCTCACTGACGAAGGCTACAAGCCAGAAACTAGTCTGGGGATATTGGATGAGTAGGCATTAGATAGGGATTTTATGCACAAGCCTTCTGGCATCCATTGATTACTCTGTTTAGCACAGGTGGCAATACTGTATGGAGAGTTTTCCTCTGTTTATCACAATTAATGTGCTAGTATAGGAAATTTGATCATGTGATGCTTAATATTAAATAAATTCTTAACATTCCAAACTTTTATTATAATGCCTATTTTTTTTATTACAACAGATTAAATTTTATTTGTAGATTAGGCATTGTTTTATACAGTTTTACAATAATCTTAGACAAAAAGATAGGTAAGTTTACTTTTGTTTAAAAAAAAAATTACATTATTTCAAAATTTAATCTTAACACTGGCCACTGTAAGTACAATAAACTTCAGATCAAGGTAATTAATTAAAAAAACATCGTACTTTGCATTAGGCATTGTTTGAAATATACAAAAAATATATACTTTTGCAAACATTATGCAATTTTTATCTTTAAAGTTCTTTTTTCTTACAAAATGATTTACAAACTTATTTGCGACTATGTGCGTTGTATATGTTATATCACGCATATTAAAAATTAAAAAATAAAAATTTTAATAACAAAAGTTAAAATATTTACAACTTAAATAATTTTTAACTCTTCTCCGACCTAATGTTAGAAAATATAAATTTCTTTTTTTATATTTGAGACGCAGCGATGCATTTCAAAATATATATACTGTGTGTGTGCATGTATGAGATGTTATTTACAAAATTTATAATTATTGATGTGTTGCCTTTTACACAATTAATAAGCTCATACATAAATTTATTTTAATCAGTAGAAATTAAGACCTTTTTATATAAATCTCTTAAATTGAATAAATATGCGTATAATAACCAATTATGCACATAATGTATTCAAATGTATCATATATATATATATTATAATGATAGAATGGAGCTCTCAGTCTAGTCATTCTGTATTATAATATATACAGTTTTTTTAAATATATATACAATGATGTTAAAAAACATTTTGAACCAAAATATTTATTTATTTTTTTATATTGATTTCAATAAATTAAGCACTCAAGGCGCATGTATATTGATTTTACAAAAGAATGTTTTGAACTCAAAATTCATTATGTTGTGAATGTTTTTTTAATCACAAACATAAAAAAAAAATTTTTTTTATGTTTGTGATAAAAAAAAAACATTCACAATATATTTTTTTAATTGAATTAATTTAATGCTAAGCAAGAATGTCTTGTATAAATTGTCATTGCTAAAAAAAAATTTGTAATAGATAATACAAAAATTTTTTTACTAATATAATAGTATGAATTCCAATGGAAAGAAAAGGGAGTTTACTGATAAGAATAATATGTGAATGATAATTAGTTTTTTAAAGTAAAGAATTTGGTATGTTATTGAAGAAGAAAAAGGAACAATAAGCCCTAAATGGCAAAATTATAATTAGAGAGTAATTATAAATTTATTTAAACGCACATTTATTACGTAAATAATATTCATTAAGGCTGTAGCCTCAAGCACATGCGTATAAAATGCGATAGTAGGGAACTACGGGTCTGTAGAGGTCCCTACTATCGCATTTTATACGCATGTGCTAGAGGCTACAGCCTTAATGAATATTAATTAGAGAGTAAGTGGAAATAATTTGGATCATGTGGTGATAGCTTTTAAAATGTTTGGCTTAACAATTAATAATTAATCAATAGTTTTCAGAAAGAGAAAAGGCATGGAGATATTTTAAGTGAAGACTTGAGAATTTCAATTTGTGAATCAGAATATTTGACTAGAACTACAATTTCATATGTGTAACTGAAAATAAAATAATAATTAAAAAATGACTTACAAAATAATTTTGAAAAGATTGTTCATTAAATTATACCACTGCATTATATGTGCGCACAATTTAAGTTGTGGGAAATAAATATATGGTGGGCTAAATTTTAATGTATGCTCACTTTAATCCTGGAACTATGTGATTCGATCAATAGTTGGATCATTGGAAAAAGTGCCTTGAAAAGAGTTCAAAGAAGAAATCAATATAGAAACTGACCTTAATGTTATTACTTATTTGCACTAAATCTGTTGCGACTCTTGAATAAAAATATCAATCGAGGAGAACTGTAATTTATTTATTAATCTTATTAAGAAATGTTTTATTCATTTTGTTTCTCTTGGAATCCTTATTAACAAGATGGAGATCTGTCAGTCATATGGATATTCAAATATGAACATAATGGAAGTACATATTTTGCTGAGAGGAGAAGTTTGCATTTTGTTGTTTTTTTAATCCTTATTGAAGAGACATTGAGAACTTCAATCTTTAGAACTACGAATAAGGAAAATAATTATTTAAAACATATGAGCAGTTATGAATATTAAAGACATTTGTTTAGATAAAATTGCCTTGTCTTAAAAACAAAAGATTTTTTTTTTGTATGATCATACTTTATATTAAAAGAAATATTGCAGCAATAAAATATTGACATAGTTTCGTGAAAAGGCCTAATACAAGTAAGAAAATCAATTCATTTAATTTGTATTTAATAAATGGTGAGTTATATTTAGTGATATATCCAGTGATGATATCCAACCGGTTCGCGCGAACCGGTTCTCAAAAATAAATAAAAATTAGCGAACCGGTAGTTAAATTATCCGAAAATAAATTTTATTATTATCCTAAAAAAGAGTTGAATTAACAAATTACTTAATTATTTCCAACAATAATCTAGAACATTATTTGTATTATTATTTTTTTTTTTTTGTTATATCTAATGTAACAATGATTCTTTTTGAACAGATTGGGTTCAAAATGCTTTCCCCAGAATAATTCGACTATACGATATTGCACTTGGAACGTGTGATATGCGCGATGAAATTTGAGTGATTAAGAATTATTCTGCAAGAAATAATTCACATCAGTTTTGTTTTAAGTAATTAAATCCATTATTTATCGCATTTCAAATTAGTTTCTTTAAAAGTATACAAATAAAAAGTGTTATTTTATTAGTGATAAAAGAACCCATATTTAATTTTTACACAAAGTAAGTAGGAAATTAATTAACTATTAGTTTACTTACATTTAACAGAGGCGTTATTAAAATTAAAAAAATTCGGCACAAATGTATTTATGTATTACCATAATTTTTTTAATGAAATTTACTCTTGCTGACATTATTTTACTTTAAAGATAAAATAACTTTATTCAAAAGGACCTATCACTGCGAAAGCAAACAATAACATAAACCATTGTTCAAATGATTTTGTTATGCCGACGTTGTTTTAAATCTTTATTTAACTTTTATTTTTTATTTAAATACTTTATTTCTTCACTTTCTTATTTATTTTGCAAGATTTGTTTTTATTTGATTAGTAAATTTAATGGATGATCAGCTGTAGTAAGTTTATAGTACATTATTTTTATTTAGTTTGCTATATCTGATGTAACAGTATGTCTTTTTTTTAACAATAAGTTCAACATATTTTTCTAGAATAACTTGTCAAGATGATAAATATAACAATAACTTTGGCTCATCAAGTGGCATGACTTGTTTTCAAATATTTTTTTTCTTTTTCTTTTTTTTAATTTTAATATTTTATTTCAGTTTTATGATTTGTTACAACTCATTAGTATTAAAAACCAATTAATTAGATTTTTTTTCTAAGGTGAGTGTAATACGAGAATATAATAAAAATAAACCCTTCACAAGAAATGAAACAAAAATGCCAAGCAATATCAGATTCCTTCATAAAAGATCCAAAAACTGATACAGAATCGAAAACGATAGTAAAGGATGATATTTTGAATCAAGTTTTGTTTTCTGATCCTTCTGATGCAACAGAAAATAATGTTGACAACACAAATAAGCTGTCCAATTCCAAAAGTACAAAAGATGCATATAAAATAAATGTAGATAGTGACCATCCTGGCTGCTGGAATATGAAATAAGCTAATGAATTTGAAGAAAAATATTGTGGTTTACTTATTATTGGAAAAAAACTTGAGTGTGATAACTATATCAAAACCAAATCAATAATAGGGAAGGCAGCTCATGTGTCAAAAGAATGGAGAAGTAATATTGTTCCAAGTGGAAAAAATAAAATGGTTCAACAAGCCTCTCTTCAAAAAAAAAATAAAAGGATACTTTTCATCAAAAACACACCAGATATCTGTGATGCAATTGAAAGAAAGTGCAAAAAATGCAATTTTCAAATTCATAGACAAAGTTCATGAAAAGTTTATGAGCTCCATCTGTAAAATTTTCAGTACAGTTTGCACTTTAGCAAAATGAAACTGACCGTTTTCTGATATTGAACATTTGATAGAATTATAAAAAAAGATTGGATTAGATATGGGAGTGGGACTTCATTCTCAATTCCTGGCTGTCAAAATTGTCAAGCACATTGAAAAATACTTAAAAAGAAAGTGTTTAGAAAAATAATAGATCAGAATTTAAAGATATGTTTATAATTAATGAAGCATCAACAATATCATGCAAACCAGTTCTTATCATTTTTATTAAGGTTAAAGATGCAGATTTTTCACCAACAATTTTTGTAGATTTAGTTGAATTACAAAACAAAGATGCTGAAACCATTTACACTGCTCTACTACAAAGTATGCAATCAGTAGGATTTGATAATCCATATTTAAAGAATAATTTGAATGGATTTTGTTCAGATGGAGTAATTGTGATCCTGGGAAGGTGGTCAGAAGTGAATGTTAAAATAAAAAACCACTATCCTGTGATTATTATTTGGAGCTTGTGCTGAAGGATTTTATCAAAGACATAAAGCAAATGAATCACTTTACAACATTCATTAATGAAATATGTAAAATCTTCCATCAGTCTAATAAAAACCAAATGGCATTGAATAAAATTTCAACCAATTTGGGAATTGGAAATTCTAAAAATTGTAGAGTTTTTGACCCAAGATGGAAGCATGCCATCATAGAACAGCAGTTGTGACATGGTGAGCCTATCCAGCACTATATGATTTTTTTTCTACTAATAAAAAATTTTCTGGAATGGCTAAACATCTTGCCAACAAATATTTTATGATATCTAGCTTTAAGAATCGATATTCTAGAAGAAATTGCTTTGTTGGTGGATGCTATTCAAGGAAGAAGTGTAAATATATTGCATGCTGAATAATTGATTAAGAAAACAATTAAAGCATTTGCATATCTCAGAGAGAAGAGTGGTAGTTATGAAAAAATAATAAATGAAACTATCTCTTCTAAGGAATTCCTGCATGTTAATTTTGTTGAAGACAACAAATGAGTGAGTCTTCCCCATCAAAAATTACTGAATGTAGTGATAACAAATATGAAATTAAGATTAATGGATTGTAATAGCATAAGTAATAATATTCAAGATAGAAATCATAAAATCCATTAATTAGTTAAAATTGTGAACCCAGATGCTTGGAATCTGGAAGAAGCTGTAGTTCTCTGGAAAGAATTTGAAAAGAAATTATCAAATTTTTACAAAGCATTTCACCGTGAGATTTCAGTTAATGATTTCTGTGATTATGGTAAAAATGTTTTGAGAAATCACCAGAAACATGTTGTACATGAAACTATCCAAAGAGCTAAAAATATAATTAAAATCAAGGCTGAATGAAGGTTTTCTGTGGTGAACACAATTTATTCAGATAAAAGAAATCAATGAAAAATGTAGCAAATTCTTCTAGTAATAAATTGGATAGGTCTTCCATTAGATCACTGGGATTGCAGTGACTCAGTTCAAGTTTGGCCAAGAAATCACAATACAACTGATGATGCTATAGTCAAAAAGCATCGTCAACCTGAAGAGACATATGATGTGACTAGAATATCAATATGGAAATATCTTGCCAAATAAATAAGTTTTTTTTTCCAATTAAAAAGGGTTTAATTCTTTTTTAATTCCATAATGAGATTGCAAAGTACATCATAGTGTGCATGTGTACTGCAGCACTTTTTTGTGTATGGGGTAGGGGGTCATACAAAATTTCTGAGAAGTCACCAAAATTTTTTAGTTATGAAACCAAGAAGTGATTTGCTTCTATGTTTAGAAAATAAAAACAGAATAGGTTCTTAAATACAATCTAATTTTAGAGAACTGGTTCTTGGAAATTTGGGATATCATCACTGGATATATCTATGCATATCTTGTTTAATAATTTATTATATTTGTTAGTTATATATTATAGCTGTGTAAAATGTATTCCTTAGTATATGTATAGCTATATTTTATTTTTTTGTTTGTTTGTTTTGCTTGTTTTCTTCTTATTAGTTTTGATTAATAAGTAATATTATATAAATTTATCTGTCCCATGCCATTTTGATCTCATTGGATAGTTCATCTAATCTAGAGAGAAATAAGTTCTCCAGCTGGGTCTTTAGTGGGTATTAATTGGGCTATACTTAAATTACTGCTCATTTATCATACTTTTTCCTTATGCAAGTGGTGTTCTCATCCATAGATTACCTATGATGAGCTATTTAAAGCAAGTTCATTTGTGTGTAGTTTTTATAATGCATATACCAAGCTTTCAACTTGATTACACCAACCATTAACTGGGTGATGAATGGAATATTATAAAGATGTTTGTAGAGTTACTGTACACCCTGGTTTATGACTTTTTTTTCACTTTTATATATCTTTTTTTATTTGTGAATGCTTCTACAACAATCTTTATAATATTGTATTCATTACCCAGTTGAAGATTTGTATAATCAAACAAAATGTTAGTGAATTCATTATTAAAATCGTACACTGATAAACTCACAAAATATATTATTTATATCTATAAATAGTGAAAATCCTCATGTCAATATATATATATGGTGATGTAATTGTTTTTATATTCATGACTTTTTCTTTCTAATAATATTTATATGCATCTAAATTTTTTTTTTAGTTTTTTGAATTGGATGTAAAATGGATCGTAGAAAGATTATGCAAGAAGAGCGGTAGTTTCCAAAAGACTTAAAGCCATCAAAATGCCCTGCAACATGACCTGCAGATGAAAAAAAGATTGTTTTAGGTTTGCAAAGGGTAATATCTAATGTAGTATAATTTTGTTATTAATCCATTAGTTTTCTCAAGCTTAATCCAATTTTTCCAGTGCATAATATCTCTTTTACATATCACTCTATAAAACATTCCTCTCTGATAATCTCATCTGTGATTTTGTTCTAAGATTTTTACTATCTCTTGGGTTCCATTTTATGACGTAGAGATATATCACTTGAAGAGTATTTATTGTATGGTAAATAAATCACATAACCACCATTCTTTATGTTTACACAATCTGATAATGCAGAAGCAAAACTCTCCATATAGTAGCACCATTCAGCACAAGTCAGAGTAACCAAGATTTGTGCATAAAATTCCTATCTAGTGTCTACTCATCCAATATCCTCAGATTAGTTTCTAGCTTGTGGCTCTCACCAGTGGGGAGTTTTTGATCTCAGAGTACTGAAGCAGTAAATCTTAGCTTAAGATTTTGCTTCATGTTTCTACCTACTAACCTGTGTTCAAACCCCTATATCCCACCCTGCTCCTTTTGTCAGTATGTATATTTTTATGTATATATTTGAGATGCACACCTAAATTTATAATTTAACTTTCAATATTTATTATTATTGATTTTTTTTAGTAATTATTAGTTCTTCTTATTAAAATTATAGTTGTGGCTCAAGTACATACATATAGGAGCAAAATACTAACAAAGTATTGATTTTTAAATATTTTATTGTGCGTCATTTTTAGCTTTTTCTTTTTAAAATTGCTTGTTTTTTTATTAAACTATATATTTTTTATAAAATCCAATATGGAAGATGCAAGTGTTGATAATTGTCTAAAAATAATTAGGGGTTGGAAGCACTGTTGTTTTAATCTGGGGAAGGTATTTTCTAATTAAAGCTTTACTTTAAATAAATGAGATTAATTAGATTAAAGATTTAATGGTGTTAAAAACATGTTATTAAATCTATTTCTAATCTGGAAATAGATTTGAATTTATTTTGTGCATTATCTAACAATTGCATCTTTAAAAAAAACAACTGATAAGAGAAAAAGTATAAAATGACTAAATTTTGAATCACATAAATTAATTATTAGTTACTATTGAGAGAGTTAGTTACTATTGATTGAGAGATTGTTAACATCGTGGTAAATCTAAACAAATGATGTAGCAGTCAATCCAACCTCTTGCTGACCCTGGTGGGTCGTCTTCCATGGCCATAATATTCTGCTACCTTCAAGTGAAGTAAAGGCCCGATGGAGAACTTTTAAAATGCATTTAATAAAAATTTGCTGCCACAGGAAAACTTGCAATATTTTAAATTGAACTCTTAAACTGCAAGGTAAATTATTTCAAACCGCCACCATTGAAACTAAATTTAGTCTAAATAATCTTTCAAGATCTCTTCTCATGTATTTTTTAACTTTGCCTTTTTTTATATATATATCAATAACATGTAATTTGCTCTTCAATAATTTATATGAATTTAATTCTCTCTTATATGCTCTTTAATGTTAGTGGGTCAATTATTTGTAATTATTTATTACTTGATTATATATGTATGTTTTTTTTATTAATTTGCTAATCTCAAACAAACTGGCGATTTTTTTTTTAAATTATAAAAATCTTTTGTCATTTTTAAGTAAAATTCACGAAGCAAGTTATTAACGTCCATTTAAAACAATACATTATTAATTTATACACTTGCCAGATTGTTTTACGTACCAACATTTTATTTATGTTCTAATATAATATATATTTGTTTAACTCTGAATTTTCTACCAATGTAAATTCAAAGTTAAAATAAATTAACGCTTTGAAATCTTATAAAATATTATTTATTTATTCTAAAATAAGATGACTTAATTGTTTTATATATATATAACTGCTAGTTATTTTCTTTTCTCATACTCTTAAAATATTAAAATATTTCAGTTATAGTAAAATCAACGAAGGTGAGATTGATTTATTTTAAATATCAAGAAAAGGGATGAGGGTGAATCTTAATGTTTCTTTATTTTATTACTTTGAAATCTAAATGCTAATAAAATTTTAACGTATATTTTATTAAATCTAAATATTCTCTCTCTATATATATTATAATTGCATGGCATATTATAAGTATTCAAACATAAGGTCATTTATTTTGAAGCTGTAAAATTTATTCAATGTTTTTTTTAACCTTCATTCATTATTGCATTTCTGTCATTAGCCTCTTTGTGTTTTATATATATGTGCTTCTTAATCTGGGGGTTACGACAAATTCGAACCCATAGATTCTTCTCAAGTCTTGTCCTGAGGATAGTTGAAGCTACCCAGGATCATTTATTTCATATAAAATGCCTCTGGCTGTGATTCCCAAAGTCTGGCACATGCTATGCATATTCACTTCGTAGACAAAAAGCCTCTCACGTCAGTAATACCAGCAAAAGTCTGGGTCACGTTATGCTTATCTACTTTTCTCTAAGCACTACCCAAAACGGGAGTGTGGGATTTCATTTTATTATCCAGAAGCACAACCTTTTCCTTTTAGTTATTCTAGGCTACTATGTCAGCACCGCAAACTTCTTTGTATTATTATTTCTTTTGCTTCATGACCGTTTTAATGCTCTCATATTAAAATTTAGCTTTGCTTAAAATATATATAAATGCCATTTCTATTACATTAATTTATTTCAGTCTTATTCAGTCCCACCATCGTAATTTATATATTTATTTAAGAGTATCTATGTGCCTTGGGGAAAATAAAGCATTCACCTTATTATTGTTAAAATAATTTTTCATTAAATATTTTGTTATGGATTTAAATGTAATCAAATGTTTTCAAATGTATTTATATGTATAATGAATTTCAGAACACTTCCCTAAATCATGTTAGTCACCATGTTTCTGAACCGTAAATCAAACCATTAATAGCAATTCTATGTAACTTTCTAATACTGATTGGCATTTTAATACTAGACCCACCAACGATGTGTGTTTATCTATAATATATTTATTAGCTAATAAAGAGCATATGAGAAATAATAGTGTGAATGACACTATATCATTGTCTACTGCTTGCTCATTCATGCACATACTAATGTACCTAATTTATAAATGTATCTAAATAATTTTCCATTATATTAAACTATATTTTATTGTTTAACTTATTTGAGTAGTTCGAATTCCTTTTCCTCCACTTCTTCCGCATATTACAGCAATGCTTAGGTATATTTTAATATAATCATAATTAATAGATGTCTCATTGTCTTCTCAGCTTTGCTAGTTGGCTGAATTAAGATTAATTCTCATGAGCCATAACTATTATGTTATCCATTAGGTGTTTGATCTGGGGTTTAGAGAGTGGGTTCGAATCCAGGCTGGTTCCTGACCTAAATCTTGGGCTTGACTAGATTTGAAGTACATTTTGTGAGTTCCAGCTCATGTTATATGGATAAACATATTTTTACCGGCTCATAGATTTTTTTCTCGGGCTTGGCGCCCAATGTGGGGCTTCATTATAAACACCCACATACCCTGAATACTAAATTCTGTTTATATATATATTCTTTAAAAAAAAGTTATCTAAGTTTTTCCATGTTTGAGATGTTTAAAATAATGTGTTCAAAGTGTAAAATTCATTGTTAAAGCTAAAACCCATGTACTACAACCATAGTACATATGTATTTTTTCTTCAATGTCATATATAAAGTTTTTGTTCTTGAGACATATATAAAAAATGTATCAATAATTCATAAATCATTGATCACTCTGTTTAGATGGCGCCCTTACAAATAGAAATTTTGCTAACCAGTAGTGAGTCAAATAAAAAAAATTTTGGAAGTGGAGGGTTCGAACTCAGATTAAAAAATAATTATTGAGAGCAAATTTTTTTTTTTGGCTTAATACTATGATATGTCAATTTGAAACATGTAATAACCAGACTATGAGTTTTCTTTTAGATGCATGGATTTTTTTTTTCTCAACTTTTTCTCCAAAGTTTTTTTTTCTTTCTCTTTTCCACTGGTATATAGTATTGTGTAGTGTATATAGAAGTGTATGTGTGTATAAAATTTATGTATTTGTATATGTAGCGCTGCATATATATGTACATGGGTGTGTATGTACGATGTGTAGGAACAGATGTGTTTGAAAATTATATATGTATTGCATTACTATATATTTTTTTGGAAACCCATATGTTTGGAAAAATTGTGTTGTATCTCAAGCATAAAAGCTTGAAAAATTTTTCCCCAATATATAGATGTACATTTTTTTTTCTGGATGTAATGTTTGAACAAATATTCACATCCCCAAATGATATTTTATATATAGTTTAATATGTTTAGTGGACCTGAGTTTGAATGCATAGTGACATGTAATAATTGGTTATGTATGTGCTCTTAAGTTTAGAAAAGTGTTTTTTTCTTAATGTTAGATTTATACCAAACTCAAACTATGTAATACTCATAACAACAGGATTGTATATTGAATTTTGAAAATTTCCTTTGTAAAAATTGATTTTTTTTCGTTGCTTCTTTTGGTTGTCACTTGAAAACTCCTAGTCAAGGCATTTTTTTTTTAATGTTTTTGTTTTTTGTTTCATTGTATGTTTGGAGAAGTGAAGCAGTAAATCTTAGCTTAAGATTTTGCTTCATGTTTCTACCTACTAACCTGTGTTCAAGCCCCTATATCCCACCCTGCTCCTTTTGTCAGTATGTATATTTTTTATGTATATATTTGAGATGCACACCTAAATTTATAATTTAACTTTCAATATTTATTATTATTGATTTTTTTTAGTAATTATTAGTTCTTCTTATTAAAATTATAGTTGTGGCTCAAGTATATACATATAGGAGCAAAATACTAACAAAATATTGATTTTTAAATATTTTATTGTGCGTCATTTTTAGCTTTTTCTTTTTAAAATTGCTTGTTTTTTATTAAACTATATATTTTTTATAAAATCCAATATGGAAGATGCAAGTGTTGATAATTGTCTAAAAATAATTAGGGGTTGGAAGCACTGTTGTTTTAATCTGGGGAAGGTATTTTCTAATTAAAGCTTTACTTTAAATAAATGAGATTAATTAGATTAAAGATTTAATGGTGTTAAAAACATGTTGTTAAATCTATTTCTAATCTGGAAATAGATTTGAATTTATTTTGTGCGTTATCTAACAATTGCATCTTTAAAAAAAACAACTGATAAGAGAAAAAGTATAAAATGACTAAATTTTGAATCACATAAATTAATTATTAGTTACTATTGAGAGAGTTAGTTACTATTGATTGAGAGATTGTTAACATCGCGGTAAATCTAAACAAATGATGTAGCAGTCAATCCACCCTCTTGCTGACCCTGATGGGTCGTCTTCCATGGCCATAATATTCTGCTACCTTCAAGTGAAGTAAAGGCCCGATGGAGAACTTTGAAAATGCATTTAATAGAAATTTGCTGCCACAGGAAAACTTGCAATATTTTAAATTGAACTCTTAAACTGCAAGGTAAATTATTTCAAACCGCCACCATTGAAACTAAATTTAGTCTAAATAATCTTTCAAGATCTCTTCTCATGTATTTTTTAACTTTGCCTTTTTTTATATATATATATCAATAACATGTAATTTGCTCTTCAATAATTTATATGAATTTAATTCTCTCTTATATGCTCTTTAACGTTAGTGGGTCAATTATTTGTAATTATTTATTACTTGATTATATATGTATGTTTTTTTTATTAATTTGCTAATCTCAAACAAACTGGCGATTTTTTTTTTAATTTATAAAAATCTTTTGTCATTTTTAAGTAAAATTCACGAAGCAAGTTATTAACGTCCATTTAAAACAATACATTATTAATTTATACACTTGCCAGATTGTTTTACGCACCAACATTTTATTTATGTTCTAATATAATATATATTTGTTTAACTCTGAATTTTCTACCAATGTAAATTCAAAGTTAAAACAAATTAACGCTTTGGAATCTTATAAAATATTATTTATTTAATTCTAAAATAAGGTGACTTAATTGTTTTATATATATATATAACTGCTAGTTATTTTCTTTTCTCATACTCTTAAAATATTTAAATATTTCAGTTATAGTAAAATCAACGAAGGTGAGATTGATTTATTTTAAATATCAAAAAAAGGGATGGGGGTGAATCTTAATGTTTCTTTATTTTATTACTTTGAAATCTAAATGCTAATAAAATTTTAACGTATATTTTATTAAATCTAAATATTCTCTCTCTATATATATTATAATTGCATGGCATATTGTAAGTATTCAAACATAAGGTCATTTATTTTGAAGCTGTAAAATTTATTCAATGTTTTTTTTTTAACTTCATTCATTATTGCGTTTCTGTCATTAGCCTCTTCGTGTTTTATATATATGTGCTTCTTAATCTGGGGGTTACGACAAATTCAAACCCATAGATTCTTCTCAAGTCTTGTCCTGAGAATAGTTGAAGCTACCCAGGATCATTTATTTCGTATAAAATGCCTCTGGCTGTGATTCCCAAAGTCTGGCACATGCTATGCATATTCACTTCGTAGACAAAAAGTCTCTCACGTCGGTAATACCAGCAAAAGTCTGGATCACGTTATGCTTATCTACTTTTCTCTAAGCACTACCCAAAATGGGAGTGTGGGATTTTGTTTTATTATCCAGAAGCACAACCTTTTCCTTTTAGTTATTCTAGGCTACTATGTCAGCACCGCAAACTTCTTTGTATTATTATTTCTTTTGCTTCATGACCCTGTTTTAATGTTCTCATATTAAAATTTAGCTTTGCTTAAAATATATATAAATGCCATTTCTATTACATTAATTTATTTCAGTCTTATTCAGTCCCACCATCGTAATTTATATATTTATTTAAGAGTATTGTTAAAATAATTTTTCATTAAATATTTTGTTATGGATTCAAATGTAATCAAATGTTTTCAAATGTATTTATATGTATAATGAATTTCAGAATGCTTCCCTAAATCATGTTAGTCACCATGTTTCTGAACCGTAAATCAAAGCATTAATAGCAATTCTATGTAACTTTCTAATACTGATTGGCATTTTAATACTAGATCCACCAAAGATGTGTGTTTATCTATAATATATTTATTAGCTAATAAAGAGCATATGAGAAATAATAGTGTGAATGACACTATATCATTGTCTACTGCTTGCTCATTCAGGCACATACTAATGTACCTAATTTATAAATGTATCTAAATAATTTTCCATTATATTAAACTATATTTTATTGTTTAACTTATTTGAGTAGTTCGAATTCCTTTTCCTCCACTTCTTCCACATATTACAGCAATGCTTAGGTATATTTTAATATAATCATAATTAATAGATGTCTCATTGTCTTCTCAGCTTTGCTAGTCGGCCGAATTAAGATTAATTCTCATGGGCCATAACTATTATGTTAACCATTAGGTGTTTGATCTGGGGCTTAGAGAGTGGGTTCGAATCCAGGCTGGTTCCTGGCCTAAATCTTGGGCTTGACTAGATTTGAAGTACATTTTGTGAGTTCCAGCTCATGTTAGATGGATAAACATATTTTTACCGGCTCAGTACTATACCTAGATCTCAGGATCTAATGCAATTCTCCAGCAGCTACTTTTACATTTTTAATCAACTATAAAGCTTTGAATCCAAAATGAAAGTACAATAATGTTTTATATTCAAGCTCATTTGCTTATGTAGTCTCATATAGATCTGAATTTAGTTCAGCATCTATACATTTTGGTTCTTTGGTTCTTTAGTAACCACAGTCACCATAATCCTATTGGCAGAATTGATATTAAACCATGAAACATCACATGATCATCATTCTTTATGCTTACACAATTTGATAATACAGGTTCAGTGTAAGCCAGAGTAATCAACAGACATTAGCAGATTTGTGCATAAAATCTCTTACTAATGATTATTCATCCAATATCTCCAGATTAGTTTCTAGTGCCTCACTGTCGAAAGCCACAAGCTAGTTTGGGGATACT
Organism: Epiperipatus broadwayi; assembly: GCA_028023455.1. Classification (NCBI taxonomy): domain Eukaryota; kingdom Metazoa; phylum Onychophora; class Udeonychophora; order Euonychophora; family Peripatidae; genus Epiperipatus; species Epiperipatus broadwayi. The sequence goes on from JAQFVV010014256.1 coordinate 22,152, forward strand.
GAATGAGTAGGAAGTAGGTAGGGATTTTATACACAAACCTTCTAGCAAATATTGATTACTCTGGTTTGTGCTGCTATCACTGGAGTGGTCTCTTTGAAGGCAATGCAAGTGTTAAAGTCCAAAATGCTGTGATTGTGGCACAACTGCATTTTTGACCAAAGAAGGTTGCTACTGCACAAATCAGAAATGTGGACAAAATTTTATGATAGATGCAGATAAGTAAAGAGAAATTGACAGAAGAACTGGAGGGTCATTAATGATCTTTCAGGAATGGAAAAAATTAACACAGAACTTCAAACCCCTTTCCACATCTAGTAAACAACAATCTTAAAGTTTGAGATGGGACAACCTAATTATGTTAGTGGGAAAGGTACAAGCCACTGTTCAAATTAAAAACCCTATGGTTCTTTAGTTAATGGGAAAATTAACTTTATCATATAATGGTTTAAACCATTAGAGATTTGATCTGCATTATAAGAACAGTGACAGGGAGCCAAACATGAAATCATGAGTTCCTGTGAATGAAAAGTCTACAGAAAGGGTATAAGCACCCAATATGTAGATATGCTATCCAGATGTCCACTGAAAGGAGACCCTTTGATTCCTCTTGGAGGCTTTAAAGGAACCAAGCAGGGCAAATTCCTAATGTACACTCCATACATTCTTGTCATTGCAGCTGTTATTACTATGTGATTATTCATATAGTATACGAACATGGATGGGCTGCTCACCACCATGCATTAGCCAGCGTGGTGAGTTTATTGGCTTTTTACCTCCGAGTTTAAGAATATTTTTTCAATATATACAATCATGACAGACAAAAATAAATCATGGCCCTTATTCCCAGGAGGCTGTAAAGTCACCAACCAAGGCAGCAGTTGGTGGCTGAAGGCGGAGGGTGCTAAGAATCCCCTGATTGCAAATGCAGGCTGCCATTTGATGACGACTTTTTATTTAGGTAGTTACAACTGCAGATCACTTTCAAATGGAGGAAGATTGCAAGAGTTAGAAGAACTGTCTTATATTAAATGGGACATTATTGGACTTTGTGAAGTTAGAAGAAAAGGTGAAGAAACAATTGAATTAAAAAGTGGACATATACTCTACTATAAAGGCACAAATATTGGAAATACAAGTGGAGTAGGATTCATTATAAATAAAAAATGGAAGAATAACATTGTGGAGATTGATGGTGTATCAGACAGAGTGGCAAGATTAGTTTTACAACTTAATAGCAGATACCAAATACAGATAATTCAGGTTTATGCCCCAACAAGTTCTCATAGTGATGAAGTTATAGAAGATTTTATATGGATGTACAAAAGGCTTTTGATCAGAGTAAACAACATTTTAAAATTGTTATGGGAGACTTTAATGCTAGAATTGGTAAACAAATGAAAGATGAAAATGCTTTAGGTAATTTTGGTTATGGTAAGAAATGAGAGAGGACATAGACTTGTGGAGTTTGCAGAAAAAAGAAAAACTTTATATTATGAATTTTTTTTTGAGAAAAATGTTAAAAGGAAATGGACATGGAAGCATCCAAATGAAGGTACAGCAGAATTGGATTATATTTTGACTAACCGAAAATACATATTTCAAGATTGTAATGATTTTAATAAATTTAACACAGGAAGTGATTACTGATTAGTAAGATGTAAGATACATGTTAATAAGACATTTTTTTTTTCATTCTATATTTTCATAAAGACTTTATCTTGGGTTTGAAAAAGTAGGAGTATTAATTTATATAGTGACATCTGCAAAGCGCATGTCTATTAGCTTCTTGGCTTATTAATATTATAGATACATGTTAATGTAAAACTAGAGAGACAAAAATTATTAAGGAAAACAATATTTACAGTTGATATTCCTAATCTTCAGAAACATTCTAATGAGTTTAAATTAGAACTTACAAATCGGTTTCAAGTATTAGTAGATTTTGAACATGATTCAGATTTAAATGACATTAATACGAAAATAAGTGATACACTTTTAAAAACTGCAACAAAGATAGCTGGTAGAAAAAAGCAACAATTGACCAGTAAAATTTCTACTGAGACTAGAGAATTTATGAAGAAAAGAAGGAATATGAGGATATACAGCAATGATGCATTAAAAAAGATTGAATATCTCGAATTTTATAAAATGGTGCAGAAAAGAGTTGAAAACGATATAAGAAAGTATAATTGTGAACTAGCAAGGAAAGCTGTAGAAGAGAATAAAAGTCTAAAGAGTTTAAAGCAACATTTTGGTATTGGTAGGAAATTTATATCTGCAATAAGAAAAAAAGATGGCATTATTACTAAAAAGAGAGATGACGTCATAAAATGGGTAGAAGACTTCTATCAAGAATTATATAGTAATAAAGAACAAGTGCCTCCTATACATATTATATCTTCCGAATTGCCCAGAATTTTGAATGAGGAAGTGAGACATGCAATTAAATTTATGAAGAAAGGGAAAGCTCCAGGTAATGATGGAATTGTAATTGATATGTTAAAAAAAGCAGGTGAAGAAATTGAAACAATTTTCGCAAAGTTATATACCAAATGTCTAAATGATAAAGATGTACCAGATGATTGGAAGAATGCAGTATAAATATTAATATTTAAAAAAGGTGATAAAGAATATATTAGAAATTACAGACCTATCAGTCTTTTATCAGTTTTATACAAAATTTTTACTAAGATAATTACAACTCGTCTACAGAAAACACTGGATTTCCACCAACCAAGAGAACAAGCTGGATTTAAAAGTGGTTTTAGTACAGTAGATCATATTCAGGCATTGAGAGAAATTATAGAAAGGACAAATGAATATGAGTTGCCATTATGCTTAGGATTTATAGACTATGAAAAGGCATTTGATTCTATAAACATTTCTTCAGGGATTAAAGCATTGGATCATCAAGGTGTAGATCCAGGATATTGTCATATTTTAAAGAATATTTATAAAAATGCAACAGCAACAATTAGATTACATAATGATAGTAGGAAAATCAACATTGAAAAGGGTGTAAGACAAGGTGACTCCATATCTCCTAAACTTTTTATAGCAGTGCTACAAGAAGTATTTTGTGGATTAAAATGGGAAACTAAAGGAGTGAAAGTAAATGGAGATTATTTAAGTCATTTAGATTTTGCAGATGATGTAGTTGTTTTTGCAAATAATGCTTTAGAGCTACAGGGAATATTGCAGGAGTTATCAGATGAAAGTAGGAAAGTAGGATTAAAGATAAGTGTTAAAAAGACTAAAGTAATGTTTAATAGATTTTCTCAAAATATGAAAATAAAGATTGATTATGATGAGTCAGAAGAAGTTAACTGTTACAAATACCTTGGTCAGATTATTAATATAGATGGAAATATAATGGATGAAATTAACCATGGAATTAAACTTGGTTGGAGTGCTTTTGGTAGAAATAACTTGATACTAAAAGGAAATATGCCTATGTGTTTGAAAAGGAAGGTTTTTAATAAATGTGTTTTGCCAGTTCTTACTTATGGATCTGAGACTTGGACACTTAATAGAAGATCAATACAGAGACATCAGACCACCCAAAGAAGTATGGAGAGATGCATGTTGGGAGTAACAAGAAGGGATCGAAAACACAATGTATGGGTAAGAGAACAAACAGGTGTTACTGACCTCATTGAAAAAATTAAAGGACTGAAGTGGAGTTGAGTGGACATATTGTTAGAAGAGATGATAACAGATAGACAATTGAAATTTTAAACTGGATTCCAAGAGATTGTAAAAGACCCAGAAAGAGACCACATGTGAGATGGATGGATGAAATAACAAAGTGTGCAGGGGTAATGTAGAGAAGAGAAGCTAAAGATAGGAAAAGATGGATTGAACTTGGAGAGACCTTCATCCTGCAGTGGATTGACAATGGTTGATGATGATCACACACACACACACACATATATATATATATGTGTGTGTATCACACACACACATATATATATATGTGTGTGTGTGTGTAAACTATATAGACATACTAGAATAGTCAACAGTAGAACAATAGCAGATTGTACCAAAGTAGACTTGTAAAACAGCAGTTACTATGATGCATTGCTAACAGCTGGCTTTCAAAAATGCCTTCAGTATATAAATGCCCAGAGAGCATAAGTAAATGTTTATCAGTAAATCAATGCTGCATATTAGTAGACAAAATATACTGGTATTGGGCATCAGTTACAAAAGAGTCACTCAGGCACAATTCGAGCCCAGGTTATACTTTATGACCTTATCTGGTGACTGAGAATTTATAAGGACCTGGATAAAATGCAAAAATGTGTAAGTAGCATATCTTCCACTGAAGAAATATATCATATGACTACTCACACAAATGTCATGGCAATGAGTACAAATTGACTATATTAGACTTTGAGATATGTATTTCTACTGCTAATACAGAAATATACCTGATGAACTGAACACAGAGTCATATGCAATAAAGATGCAGATGAGACCATCACAATACTTTCAAAAATATTTGCCTGCCATGGAACTCTTATACACTAATACCAGACCACAGAGAAGGGTTCATCTCTGAGAAAGTTGGAAGTCTATGTGAGAGAATAGGGCACGAAGCACACTGGGGCATCACACTATCACTTTGAACCTAATAGACTTGCCAAAAATGTAGTCCAACGATTAAGGTTTGGGGAAAAAATGAAAGCAATAAAAATAAATGAAGCTCCCCATAATAAAGTATTTCAACAGCATAACAAGCATTAGCAGTCATGTGTAAGACTCTTGAAGAAATGTTGTTTCGTAGAAAAATTCAAGCCAAGCTGGCATTGCTGCTACCAAACAAAAATAGACTCAAAATAAGCCTGTAGCATAAAAATGATTTAAAAATCAGAGCCAGCATTTGGATTCTACAACTAAAGAAAAGATGGGAAAGGGCAATCATTAGCAGTTGCATAGCAACTTTGCAGAGATTGAGACAGAATCTGGTATGATGATCTGAAAACACCTCAATTATCTGGAAAGATTGTACCAAAATGACACAGCAAGAGATTCCACAGAGAGCAATATAGCAGTAGACTGAAGAGATAATAGAAATATGATCATTCACAGAGCCATTATATAATAATCCAGATGCCACTCAACCAACCACAGAGCTACAAAAAAGTGATTCAGAAGATGTTATCTCACCTGATCAAGACAAGGAAGAGCATGATGCTAGATGGTTCAACTAATGAGCAAAGACTAACCAGAATTAGAAGACCACCCAGTTATCTAAAAGTCTAGGTGCAATGAAACCATATCTTTTGTAGTGAATAGAGTAATACTACATTCTAGCATTACAGAAAAGTAAACACTAAATAATTTGATATATAATAAGAGTATATTTTTAAACTAAATATCAGTAAACATAAATGTAGAATGAGCCCAAATAAATTTTAGTTTTGATTGTATATAAGCTTACCATTTACTAGGGTACTAACATAAAAACATGTTTTATATATAGTACTGTAATTTCAGGACAACTATAAGCTATTCCAAAATCACAATAATTAATTGGAAGGAAAGTCTGAGCCTCATATTTAACAATCTCTAAATATTAAATAAATCTTCACTTAATAGATGTAACTATAACTTAAACCACTAACATCGCATGATCACCCTTTCTTATGCTTGCTCAAGCTGTTAAAACAGGTAAATACTCCATACAGAAGTGCCACTCAGTGCAATCCAGAGTAATCAATGGACACATGAAGGTTTATGCACAAATTCCATATCTAGTGCCTACTCATCCAATATCCCCAGACTAGTTTCTAGCTCACGGCATTCATCAAGGAGGCACTTTGGATCTGAGAATACTTTAAGAATATATTTTCTAAACACAAAGTGTGTTATATATATATATATATATATATATATATATATATATTTGTGTATACACATATTGTGTATTTATGTAGAATATGAATTAAACTGCTTATATCTAATCATAAATAAAAGATTTGTGCATGCTAGCAAATAAAGTAAATGCCTTGTAATTAGCTATAGAAAGAATGTAAGATGTGCATGACTAACTATCACTAAGAGATGATATCAATGATTTATAACTAAAGACATAGGCATTTATTAACTGGTAATTAATCAATTCTGTAAACTTCAGAGTTTAGAAAACAGACTATGATCAAATACAGAACATTATGGTAATAATATAATTAAGAATGCTAGGCATCTCATTTCTCCAGAAAAAGCAATGGTGCTATAAACTTCAACTCTGATACACTCCACTCCTGATGTAACAGGTATACTCAGAGACTCTTGCCCCAGAAAATCCCAAAGCAGTATTAGATTTATTTGTCTTTTATATCATTATATATGTATACAATAAATATATACTCTCAGGTACATGTTCTGTTTCTATTTTCAAAATTAGTATCTGAATTAATTAATTTATGGATGTCCTACTTTGATTTTAAGTTAAAGATACCAATCCAAATAGTGGTCCAAGAAAAAAAAATTGTTTTGCTTCTAACGCATTGCTCCTCAAATTAACTAAGAGCACTATATGTTATTATATTTATATATTATTATACGAGATATTAAGCAATGTAAATTTTTTTTCATAAAGTTTGTTTGCATAATTAAATGATTTCATGTAGTATGTGTGTATATCTTTGAAAAGATAAAAGGAAATATGTTATAAATCCAGCCAGAGATATGAGCTAATTGAGACTATGTTGAGATAATGTATATATTTTGTAGATATATCCAATGCATAAGAGTAATTTAATGTCTTTAGTATGTAGCATCATGTGATTTGTGTATAATTCAATTTTCTTTGTTATTATCATAATTTATCAAACATTAAAATAAAATTATTCTAAAGTTAAAAAATAGTAATTTTTTTGTAAAAATCATCATTATTAATAAAAAATTAGTAACAATAAACTTTTCTCTTTAAAAATATGATTCCAAATGATCTTTCATATATAAAAAATCAATTACTTTTTTCCTTTTTCTTTTTAAAAACTTTATTTATTTACATGAACCCATATATATTCCAATACATTATGCACAGGTTTCCAATGTTTCAACAACTCTTTGTAATCGTTATCAAGAATAATATATATATTATTGTTAAAAGTATATATATTTTAACTTGTGATATAATATTTCTTTAGCATCTATATATAACTCTTATATTTATATAAATTTTAATTATTTCAATTACTTACCCTTCTTTATTCTTTATTTTTTAAATCAATTTATGTTTTGTACACTGGTGTAAGACTTAATTAAAAATTGATTTAAAAAAAAAGAATAGGGGAAGTAAGTAATTATAATAGTAAAATTTATATAATGAAAAGAGTTATATATAGATGCTAAAGAAATGTTATTATATTATGAGATTGAAATATACATAATTAATGGTAAAAGCTTTTACCATTAATTATTTATGCTTTATATATAATATTTTTTATAACAGGTATTGTGCTTTTACATTTAATATATATATATATTGTAACGAGCACACATGCTGTTATATTCTAATAAATAAAATTAGAAACTAAAAATAAAAAGTCCGCAAATAAAAATTTGTTTTTAAAAACTGAAAATTAAATGTCATCTAAACTCATATATATATATATAAATGCACAGATGGAAAATTATTAAAAGAAAACTTTATTTAAAAAAAAAAGTTTTAAAACTAAATTTTAAGAAAAACTTAGATATAAAAATAAATATATATCTGTAAGAATGTAAGAATTAATTACTTACTATTGTGTAAAAATGGAAATGATTATTTTTAATTAGTCTTAAGTAAACTAGCCTTTGGGCATCTCAAAATTTATAATTAAAGGTCAGATAGGAGAGAAAAACAATAAGAGTAGCCAATAAAAAAAATCCCTCAGGAAATGGACCACAGCGAAAGGATCATCATCATGACATCATGCTCAGTTAATCCAGAAGTTTGATATAAAAACAAGAATAGTTTGGAGTTTTTCAATAGGGTGCTATATGTGTTAAGTTCCAGGAGAGTTGAAGAAGAAAGGATTGAAAAGATGTACTTTCAATCCCTTCAGTTTTTCTAAAGGAAGAGATACAATATCATTTTCCAATGTTGCGGACTCCAGGACATCAGGGTTCTGCAATAAAAGCCTGCAAAAAACCATACCAGCTACAGTAAAGGACCTCAGAATAAATAGAATGGCAAACAGCATACCGGTCTCCTCAGGATGTTGTAGGAATTAACACTGGATCCAAATTACAAGAAACTATTAAGGATGAACTTTTAAACTGTAAGAACTATATATATATATTGTAACATTTTTCGTATTACTAGGCCACTATACGCCTCAAATTTATATTTGAGCGTGAGTTGATCAAGCTGTATCAAAAGAAAAAAGAAAGTTGTATTTCTATTCTAAAAACACAGCTATTTTTCCTGATCAACTTCAGCCTATTAATTGTTACGAATTGTGCTATTGACAAAATCAACTTTTAATTTTATTTACTACGGGCACCAGAATTCCTAAGAATCCGCTGAAAGATGTCGCCAGCACCTCTCGCAAGTTGTAAAACAAAAAAAATAAAAAGATTTTTTATTATATTTTTTTTTTTAAGGGGCGGTAATTCTACCGTAATGAGAATTAATGATTTTTACGATTATTAGTCCTGGGCGTATTGAAACATATTGGCAAAGGTAACTTACGTTTAAATCTTATTACACTAAAAATAAATTTAATAATAAAAAATAATAACCATTATTAATAACGCACAATGAAAAGGTTGATAAAAGTAAAATCCCTTTTATTCTATCAAACTAAAATATTTATAAGTTAAATTACATATTAACTACACAGGAAAGTACACACACACTAATCCAGATACTGAATCGATTAACAAAAACAGTGAGATTAAGCAATTAAAGCGATTTAATAATGTCCCAAGATCTTGTATAAATTTCTTTATTAGAAAGTCTCTTGAATACGAAAAGAAAAGTCTATATCAGGATGGTAGTCTAAGCTTAGATAAATAATTGTTTGCAAACTTTTAAGTCACTATCAGGAAAATTTACTCTTAACTTACCGGTAAGTTCATGTAGGTTTATGGGATCCCAGATCATGAGAATTTCCATTGGTCTCTCCTGCCGGCATCTTCCATTATTGTTCCGTTCTATAGCTGGAGAAAAGGCACGGTTGTAGTGACCCTTTTATTGCAAAAAGCGGTCTTCACAAGTCCCGTTTCCATGCTTGCGTGACAGCTTGGTACAGCAAGGGGCATACCTGTGTAGAAGTATATTTCTTGCCACAGGTTATGCTCGTGGAAACCTCCAACTTTCAGAGACGTAACTAGAAGTTAAAGAGAAGACCCAGATTGAAGATGCCATCTCCTTTTTATATTTTTTGAACTTCTGCGCACTCTTTTGTCTTTTTATCAGCATATAAGATAATAATCTTATACACTCTCTCTTAAATTTAAGTTACAAAGTTCTCTTTTTTTTTAGCATTATTCTTCCATCTTTAATTAGCTAAAATATTTTTCTTTTAGCTTATACTTTTGGAATTCTTTTTATTTATCTGGATTAGTAATCTTTATGTCATTTATTCTTTCCAATTAGATAAAAAAAATAAGAATGACAATTTTAACCTTCATTGCACGTTTTAACAAAAATTATACTAATCAAAAAAAAATCTAAATTTACTTTTTTAGCTTTTACCAAATGCCAATATATTTGTAACGTATATAAATAAACGTTACAATATATATATATAATTCATGAACATTAAGTATAAATATTTCCAATATTTAAATAGAAATATAAATTCCTATCTCACCAAATTTAAATTATTAATAATTATTTTTACTGAATGTATTTTTTTAAAAATCATTTCCATTAATTTAATTTTTCCATTCTTTTAAGTGTTTATTATGTTGTTGTTTTTTTTGTTTTTTTTCACATTAAGCTAAACTTCACATTAAATTTAAGTCGAGAGTGAATGACTGCATAGATTCATAAAGTTTCACAGTTAGATTGGGTCAATGGATTCGATGTGTTGCTGTAATTAGTAAATATAGCATGATGATCTGCTATATGCAGGATCACCTTATATGCCACACTTGGACAAAATAAAACCCATTTCTTACTGACCATCAGAAGCAGACGGTATTCCCTGCTCTTTGGATCACCCCTTTATTCTATGGAATGGGATAGAAAGATGGCAAAAAGAACCACAGTCCCTTCATATGGAGTTTTCTTTTTTATTGTTCTCGCCAGATAGATAAGTATTCCTGTATTGGACGAGAGACATTTCTTCTCTATAACCATGCTGTTCAGATGTATATTTCTGACAGTGCAGTATTGTGCTGTCATATTCATGCTGCATTGAATACGTCAATATATCTGGTAGATTGGCGTTAGTTTGATTGCGAACATTTGGCCTAGGGTTAAATAAGGGATATAGAATATTTTCTTTTTCAAGTGCAATCTATGTAGTCTATACATACTTGACACTTTAATAAAATATTAATATATTCATCTGTGCAAACTTATAAAATCAAAAGTTAAAATGTAAATCAAGTTATAACGTAAACATTATACTAAAATAATTCTAAATTTTATATATGTGCAAAATAAATGTTTCTGTATATTGTTAATCTGACAGTGGATTATTATTATTTTTTTAAAATTGAAACATATATTATCTCTGCTGCTCCACGAGCTAGTGTCATGGGTGGACGGTCGTAATAAAATATACAGCATATGTAAAAATTAGATCTTAATGGGATGTATCTGCCTACTATATAAATTTTCCAGGTTCAAATGGCCTTTTGGCATCCTTATATGGCAGATACAGTAAGACAACTCTCACAACGCCCTGACCTTTATAATATATATATATATGTTGTACCAATATTGAAATTGGCACATGATGATTTTGCCTAACAAATTATTAAATAATAAATAACTTATAAAAATCTAAAAGGTTTTATTGTGATGCTTAATGGTTTAAACAAAATCAGTTTGTTGTCGAAAAAGATATGAATCAAATAGTTTTCCAGCGTTAGTTTTTGAAATACAAAGCTACAATTAATTAATCAAAAAGGGGGGAGGGGGAGTCTTGGTAAAGAAAGTTAAACTAAAGGTTTATAAAAGGGAGTAAAAAGTTTTTATTAATATTCGTAAAAATATAGTATTCGTAAAAATATCATTTAAAAAGTTTAAAAATATAAATCTCTTTTCATTTCAGTTTATTGGAATAAATGTGTATATTGAAACAGTGAGATTCGTATTCAAATCTCAAGTTTCACCTTTTTTCTGTCGTCTCTCACTGACCGGTCTATCCCACCCAAATTTAAACTTTTTGGTATCGAATTGTGTGTGTAACAATATTAAAAATGTATTAATATATGTAGAATTCAACATAAACACGCACACATTTCGATCTCAAATTAAACGCAATAAATATGGATAAAATAATATAATTTAGATTTCTTGTAGTTAAATAAATTTTGTGGAATATTAATCAGTTATTTTGAATTTTATAAAGTTCGTATTTGTTGCTAATTTAAATTTCATTAAATAATAATTCTAACAAAATCTGATGCAATAATTAATTAAAGTTAAAATAATTTTATTCCCTTTTGTCTTTGAAAATTTAAAAGCATCGGTCAGTGACAGATAATAAATTAATTATAGCAAAATTCCAAAAGAATGTAATTAACGAATGTAAAGAAAAACAAACAATAGCACAGCAAATTTTTTTCTAATTAAAACCAGCAGAGCATTGATTATCCTGAGGGCAAGATAAATAAAACCTAAAAATATCTGAACAGAAAATTTAAAAGATCAAGATAAGAAAAAAAAGGCCATCTTAGACTTGCTGGAGACTTGCACTGGAATTTTAGCTTTGCTCTCGAGTGGAGCATCTAAAATATCTTAAATAAATTAATACTGCAAGGTATGACCGAGTAAGCACCGAAATTGTTCTCCACCGGGAGATGGCCCACTATATGCCAAGCTTCACCTTGCCCATCGTAAAAACACCAAAATGATCTGCTGCCTGAAATAAACAAGAAAGCCGCTGCTGTTAAAAATCAATAAAACAACATGCCCAGGACAAGAAAGAAAACTTCTAATTACGAACAATCTGCTATTAAACCAATGGACGAAAACATCTTATAAAACAGGTACCTGTGTGTGTATTCCAAATTATAGAGTACTCTAGTAATAATAAGCTATAGCTCATCTCCTATTATTTGTATAACTTCTAAATGTTAAAATTGTAATCTTGTGAAACTAAAATTTGAGAATTAATGTAATTTGTAAATTTCTCGCATAATCTAGCTTACCCCCCCCCCTTCTATCCTTCTTAGGTGTGTATTTCTCAAATCTACATTTATTTATAATTATCATTGAAATATTACCTTCTCACAATTGTTTTAGTTTTAATGCTAGATCCATAATCGCTTGAACAGTGAATGCGTGTCGAATTGTCATTAATATTTGCTTTATAAATAACTTAAATTTCATATAAATCGACACGCATTCAAAGAATCAGTTATTGTAATGCAGGGTCTACTCCTCCGTAATAGCTGGCATACTCGCTGTAATAATTCCCTTTTTAGATATTTTTTTATTATTAAATGTTAATGAATAATTATGTAAATTTCATTTCTTTGAGAGTCACCAATTTTCTTTCAGTCAACGGTGATAATGTTGGGCCGAGTTTGAAATCTAGTTAAATATTACCACAATCTTTTAGATATTATACATGTGTTACTTTGAAGCCCCGATGGCTCATTCCACGCTGTGAATACTCCGGATTCTCTAGGGTTGAATTAACCCCAGTCGTCCTACACAAGCGAACATGATAATGTTCCCGTAGGGCTTGACGACCATCACGCAGCCAGCTGGCAAATTGCAACACGGACCGCTTGTCCCTGGTTATGCTCATGTGACACCTTACCTCTTCGGGTCGCGGCAGAGACCAACCCAAAACCCTTATAACTTATTCACGGCATTGCAGTTTCAGCGCTGCCATTTTACATCGCCCTTCTAAGGCATACCACGTGTTCTTTTATTTAGTTTATTATTCTCTCTATCACTCCGCCTCGACATTCTCTTCGTCATATACTCTCAAATAAATGTTTGCCCTTAGTCGTAAAATAAATATTTTTATTAAATAAATGTATGTCCGCCGTTACTGATGACTCTTGCAGTGCAAAGTATAAATTCCTTACAGCACGCATTAGAAATACTCACTCGAGAACCCTAGGTAGCTAGATTACACCTTCATATAAATAAATGCTCCTTATCAATAAATGTATTTTTATATATATATTATTACCAATTAGCTGTTGAGACTTTGAATTTAAAATATGATTAATAACATTAATAATGTTTTCTTTTATTAAATACGTAAATAAATAATTCTAAATATACGTCTGTAGTTAACTTTTCATTTATTCGATGCCCATTATAGACATTTCCTCGATTATATATATTAATTAATATTCGTTTGATTGTTGGCCAACTCGGAAACAAAACCCATGAATCTCGTGCATCTCCCTGACCACCGTGCCTAAAGAAGTGTTTACTTATGTCGCATCAGAGGCGTTATTCCGTAGATTGTATTGTGGAACCGATAAACTATGTTCGAACTCAGTATTAATGGTGGCTTCGCTACTCGATGGTGCTGCTGTTCTGTGTGGTGGTCGAATTCTGCAATATGTTAACGAGATACACGTGTTTTGACTGTTACAATATATGTGTGATGGTAAATAAAAATAAATGTTAGCTCATTAATAAGATAAATGCGTGTTAAAATTATATTGAAAAACACATGAAAATAAATATTGAAATGAAATGTATTTAACAACCCCGTGGTGGGCTACTAATTAAAAATATAAAAACAACACATTTTGAAATGGCTACTACTAATTAAACAATCTTCAAAAACATGTTGTCATAGGATTAATTACTAAAGGAATTTCGACAACACCTATTGCCGGAGGATATTAAAATGAAAACAATTTGCATATATAAATAGCCAGATTTTTATTGGAGTTCAGTTTCAGCCTAGTTTTCAGTGTTTGTCTTGTTTAAATTATGTATCCAGAAACAGAAATGCATTGCTGAGCATCTTATGGAAATATACGCTCTTTTTTCAGCCCTTAGTCCAACAAGATTAGCAAGACCTGCCCGTGAAATAATGTCTACTTAACATCTCAGAAATTCTCTGTCAATATTCCACTCTCCAAGAATAAAACCAATGGATTAGCATCAAATCTCCTCAAGAAATGTCAAATCTAACCGGTTAGATATCCTTTACTAGATATACTCCATCAGAAGCAGCCAACAACAAGCAATATCTACGTTCCAAAATTCCTAGGTAAAACATTTTATTATTCTCATATATATGTAGTAGCCACCGCTGTAATTTATAAAAATTCAAGATTCAAGTTATATAAACTCTATAAGCATGCATAAAATGAACTATTGATGTGCGTGTTTGTGAATGTTAGATAATTTAAATGTCAAAGATTATTTTTGCTCTTTCATAAAATATATCATAGTATGTTAACTTAAAATGTGTGTGTTATTTATAGATTTATAAAAATGTTTATAATTAGTAAGTGTTAGTTAATAAATTGTCTTTAAAATTAAACTTTATTCATTGGTCAATTTTTTTTATCAATTCTTTTTCTATATTTTATTACTGATTAAAATTAGACTGGCCTAGTTTATGGGATGGTTTCGAGCGCTGGATTATGAGCCTACTGACCAAATACATTGTTTATTCTTCTGAATAGATAGCTGGCACCGGGAGTTTACTCTGAAACAAATAAAGTATTTGGATAGTAGGGGTTTGAATCTAGCAGCCAAGGTGGGCCATTGTTGATAGTTAAAGCTATCAATAATATTTCCCATTTTTCTCGAACGTGCCGGTTCGTTCACGTAACATTTATAAAATTATAAATGTATTATGGAGGAGTTTGATACCAGCCAAAACTTATATACATGTAAGTAAGTGGTTTCTGCGGAATGATCCGGTACAATGTAGATCCTTGATAATAACTATGCAGAGGTGGTAGTTGAAATGTTGGAAACCTGTGCATAATATATTTGAGTATATATGGGTTCATGTAAATAAATAAAGTTTTTAAAAGAAAGGAAGTAATTCTATTAGATTTTTTATATATGAAACTGCTAGTTATATTTATTCTTTATTCATTTATCAACCTGACAGTATATAGTTTACATATACAGTATATGTTTTTGTGAATCATTGTTGTAATAGAAGATATATCCAATGTAGTATGCAACATCATGTGATTTGTATATAATTCAATTTTTTTTGTTATTATCTGTAATTTATTAATTTTAAAATTAGAAAGTAGTAGTTATATCATTCTTTATTCATTTATCAACCTTATTAAAACAGACCAAACTCTCCATACAGTAGTGCCACTCAGTGCCAACCAGAGTAATCAATGGATGCACTGAGTGGCACTGCTATATGGAGAGTTTTGCCTGTTTTAATAACAGTTTTGAGTAAGCATAAGAAATGGTGATCAGGTGATGTTTATCAACCTGATAGTGTACAGTTTATTTATACCTGTTATTGTGGGTCATAAGTGCATAGAAAGGACTTCCAGGTAATCATAAGTTGAGATAGACCATAAGTGACTTATCATGATAGAGCAATTGCTTAAGAAGTAAAAGTGATAGAAAATTGATTCTTTGGAAGGGAGGCATCAGAAGGTATAAAAATGTTATTGCCTTCGGAGCAAATAAAGTTGATTTGTGTTAGCTAATATAATATATTCAGAGCCATGCAATCAGTTGGCAGCTAAATAATTATATTTTTTAAATAAGAGAAAACAACCAAAGTTTAAACAAATTTAAAAGGTTTATTTACTCTGAATAATAATAGTCAAAGGCTAGTAATTCAACTCGTTATTTTTCAGTTGAGAACAAGATCACAGAGATTTTTTAACAGTTCATATTTCCTTAGAGATTTAATATCTATAAAATTTCTTTAATTCTGCAACTTTTTAACTCTATAATTTTTAAGCACACTACAACTCGCATACATTATTGTGAGATAGATTAATTGGATCCTTGATCACAGCTCTTTTTTACTAATTTCCAGAATAATAGAACTGACCACAGAACAAAACTTAAACTCAGCATTCAGTACACCAATTTTGCACTATTTATTTTTAATCTTCTTTCATTTCTTCTTCTGCAGACTCTTTTTATCAGCTCGGACTAAATAGAATAAATAATTACTGTAAATGGCAACAGGCTAATTAGCCTGTTGCCATTTACAGTAATTATTTATTCTATTTCCCGAGTATTGTAGCATATCAACATTGAAAGTTTGTATACACACATCTCTGTTTATTTTTAATAATATATATAAGGTTAGAAAAGATTAATACCATAGACATATATAATATACAAATAAGCAAGTAAACAATAATTACAGCAAAAAAAGCAAGGCGGGCTTTCGATACGGAGTATTTTTGCTAAAGCACAACTGAGGAGTTAGCAAAATGTATTGGCATTTCCACTTGTATATGGAGACAAGTAATCTGATTGTTAATAATCTGGTTGTTAATTTTATTGAATTTTCATGTATCATAGCAATAAGTACAGATTGACGAATCTATGCCTATGTTGGCAAAATGAATGACCAGTGTTTGTTGAGGGAGTGTTATTGGTTCTAACGTTTATCACATTGAGAGAATTGATTATGTGCAAAGCATTTGTATATATACAATATTATTTTTATGGTCATTCCCGATGAAAGAATAAGAGTGATAATTTCTGGGTAAACAGCACCAGTTTATTGAGATCATACTTTAAGAAATCCCACAGTGGATGTCAATGATGATGGGTGATTGAATCAGTGATTAGGTTTTAAGTCATATCATACTCGAGGAGTACAATATTGGTTATAAGAATTTTTAGCGTTGATTATTTAATATAGGATTTGGTCATTTGGTAAGTGGTATGATCACTGGAAGATCAACTTTGTGGTACTCATTGACCCATCATTGGACCATCTGGTGCAAACATATATAATCCAAATGGTTTATGATTAGACTATTGCAGAAGAAAGGATTATCTAATAGTTTCCTCAAAAAAGAATGTGAGAAAACAGGATTCCTTAGTTTATAATAATTAAATACCAATTTACTAACCAATAATTGAATGGTTAGTTAAGTTATAAAGAAATATCTGTCTGAAAGAATAAAAGTTTGTTTGGAACCTGACAATTTTTTATTTCTAGTTTTATCTAGCTTTCATTTGATTCCATGAAGTGCACATGGCAAGTATATTGCTAATTGGTTTGCAATGACGCTTTTCATATACTTAGTTTTTTATTTATTTTAATTTCAAATTACTGTACTTGCTTCATTATAATTATCTAACAATATCACGAATAAAATTATCACTAGTTGCTATTAGATGCTATCTATACTAATAATCCCACTATCTCATTGACAGAAACGTTCATTGCTAATTAATTTACACAAATATCACATTTGAAAATATTTATAAATAAAGTTAAAATTATTATGTAAATAAAATATTTATGGAGAGTCATTCATTGAAATGAAAAGATAACAGACTGACAAAAGGACTACATTATGGGTAGGGGTACTAATTATTTGAAAAGGGAATGAAGAGTTACGCTAGACAAAAAACTAAAAATAGGTCATAGAATAATGATATAATATTCTAAATCAGATGAAATTAAAGGGGATTGGAGCACAGACTTTCAAGCTCCCTGCAGTCATGCACTCTATCTTATGTAACTGATATACATGACCACATAATATGGAAAAAAAAGATCTCCAATATGCTTATTTCATGCTGAAACAGCATTCATCAGTTAGTCTGGATTATCATCTTCCATATTATAACGATCGGGGAGAATAGGAGTCTTAATGTATCTGCACTACAGGATGCCACTAGGAATTTGAACCTAGAAAATTTATATATACCTGGGTCTCATTGTATGCGATAGATAGGTTCTTCAGAAAACACGCACAAATGAAATCGCGAAAAAATAGCTGTAACTTTCATTGAAAAGGGGGGAGTGCGGTCTGTGATTTTTCAAAATTAGCATAAAAGCAAAGCACCAACGTAAAATTACTTTAAAATTCGCGCAAAAAAAATAAGGAAATAAAATATGACTAATAAAAATTTCAAATTTGAAAAAAAATTGATACAAGACAAACTTTTTTTTAACTACAATATTTAATTTTATTCAAAATAATATATTTTTATGCATAATTTACATTTTTTTTTTATACATGTTTTAATTATTATCAATATTTGCCGAAAAAATGTTCATTTGCAAACTGAGGAAATACAACTAGCGCTAACTTCACACTCATGTGTCAATAGATTTCTGGTGACAACGTAATTAGTAATTAATCTTTGAGACGATGATTTTATTAATTGTTTATGAACTTAGACTTACGATAATAAAAAGACATTTATTCACAACTGCTGGGAAAAATTTAATTAAAACTAACAACTAAAAATTAAATTCTTATTTTTTGTCTTTAATTTTCAATTCTGTTTAAAAATCAAATTTCATTTCACTGCTATTACTCACCTTTTAAAAATAAACTTGCGGACACTAAATGATTTATAATTGATTACGTTCTTTTTAAAAAGCAAAAACAGAATGTGATTTAAAATGCAAAATTAACACTTACAATGTTTGAACAAATTTACATTATAATCTTGTAAAATTTAATGTGTGTATATATAAAATGTGGAAATCATGATTTTAATTTCATTATTGCATAAAATCTTACTATTATAAAGCACTGAAAATATTGGAAATTACTAAGATGAAAGTCGAATTCCAATAATGTGCTATTACTTTCAATATAATGTAAGTGCACAAAATTTATTATTTAAAGTAATAGAGCTTTATCAGAGTTCATACACACCTGGGTCTCTTTTTATGCGGACTTATTTAACACACTTCGGGTGAAACACGAATTGCGTAACTTCAAAATTGTGTTAAATAAGTCAGCGCAACGAGACCAGATGTAGTAGACAGATACATTAGGTTAAAAATTTTTTTATTTTATATTGGTTGATTCCGAGCCGTTAGCCCAATGTCATTAGCTCATGGAGTAGCTTAGAGATTTAAAACATTTCTATAAGTTTTCACAATGGCATATTTTATAAATTTTTATCTAAGAATATTTGTTAATACAGCATCGATTGATCCATGCCATAAGATGGTGCTGTTGCTACTGAAAAATGAATAGATATAACATTACCGGGCTGATTTGATTATTATTATTATTTTGTAACGTTATTGTGTTTTTTTTTTGTTTGGGTTTGGATTTTTTTTTTTTTTTGGACCGTATTTTCTTTTTTTGTAAATAAATAAATTGATTTAAAATTTATTTTTTTTAATACGTTTTTTAAAACCCTTTTTTTTTTTAAACTTGTTGTTTAACAAAATTGGATTATGGTTTTTTTTTTTTTTAAAGTAACTTTTTTTCTCTTTTTTTTTTTGTGCTTTTTTTAAACAACTTTCATATACTTTTTTTTTTTAGGTTCATTTAACCTGTTTTTATTCGTAAAAACAACAATTACATCAAAAATTAATTTATATATTTTGAAAAATTAATGATGGGTCTTTACATCTTTTGGATTCGGCGACATGTAAGGCTTTCTCGACACAGTTCTCTAATAGCTATGGTCACATGCCTTACTGCATTCTCACACATTTGTAATTCAGCTGCCATACACTTTACTGTGAGCTCATCCTGGCTCCAGTAATATATTAGCTGTAACGCTTTCAAAAAAGACATTCGGCAGCCCTCAAACCACGTTCCATGATGGATGGAACACCTTCGTTGACATTGCTGCGATTCACATTCCATTTGACAGGGTTTACTACACCTTACTCTCATTAAACTACCACAAAGCCAGTTGTTCTGGGTGAGGAGAATATTTCTCTGTTGAAGAAAGGCCACCGCATCTGCTTCTGTAGTAGGCAAATATACAAATCAAAACGCCGGACAATCGTCTGCCATTGAAATGTTTTGATCTTGAAAATGTCACGATCTGAAAATGCGCGACTTGATCATGAACTTTGCCAAATTGTGAGTAATAGTCCTCATTTCCTGAATTCTGACCCCTGACAACCAAACCAGGGGCATTTGGAAAATCATTACAATTTTGACAAACCAAAATAAAAAAAAACCACCAAAGACAAAAAACAAACAAACCTTATAATATACTTTTGGTCATTCAAAAAAAACACACCTTTACATCATACGCTGTACAATAGTTAAGAGTAATGTCTATAGAGAGTCTTGCATACTCGTCGCTAATAATGTTTGACATACTACAGATGTTGGGGTAATGTGGTTAGCTTCAACATCTTTAGCAGTCGAACAGTTTACAGGATGTAAGATCTATGCGCGGCCTTGTAAACAGCATATTTATGTGCTTTAGCATAGCAACAGCGCCATCTTATGGCATGGATCAATCGATGCTGTATTACCGAATGCTGTATTACTGAATATGGTTGCATTGAGGTAAATATGTTTTAAGAAATAATGCGTTTATACGTGTTTATTTGCAGCACAATTATAAATACCACAAACTTATTTATGACTGATTGAAATGCTTATTTAGGGTTACACTTTGAAGTAAATTCCCAAAAAATACCCATTGTAAGGTACCACATTTACAATCATAATAAACTTACGTGGCTGTGTGTGCCTATACACCTTAAAAAAAAACATTAATTGCAACCTTTTGACTTTTTTTAAAAAATTGGTTTTAGAATTATTAATATCTTTTCTTTCTCCATTTTTAATATATGTGCTATTTCTTTTCTGGCAGTACTTTTAAAACAAAAATTCTAGCCTATAACTTTACATTAATACAAAAATGGCTACTTATTTCAGAAAAAAAAATGTTACTGGCATGATTCATTTTAAAATTCTCAGGGTACTGGTGATTTATTAAAGATTGGCCCACATTGGGAGTCCAATTATAATGATTGGGGAGAATAGGAGTCTTAACATATCTGCACTTACAGGGTGTCACTAGGCATTTGAACCTAGAAAATTTATATAGTAGGCAGATACATTAGATTAAAAAAATTTATTTATTTATTTTATATTGGTTGATTCTGACCGATTAGCCCAATGTCACTAGCTCATGGAATTAGCAGGAGATTTAAAACATTTCTATAAATTTTCACAATGACATGTTTTATAAATTATTATCTAAGAATATTTTAATATTTAAAAAATATGAATAAAATAAACCACTGCCAGTAATTAACACATAAACATTTATTTACGCACATATAAATTTTGAATCATTTTTAGCATAACCTTTACTTTGGATTTTAACTTGATTTTAGAATTTGATTTTACATTTTAACTTTTTATAAGCTATTATAAGTTTCGCACCAGATGAGTTTAGTATTTTTTATTTAGAGT
>JAQFVV010014257.1:0-43627 GCA_028023455.1 Epiperipatus broadwayi
AAAAACACATTTTGATCCAATTCAATGTTACAGAAAATATGCTCATATTAATTCTTGATTAAAGGTTTATAAAATGTATAAGTCTTATAAACATAGTACCAAATTAAACTATGTCTAACATAAACATAATATTGAATTAAGTACAATATCCAACAAATCTGATAAAAAAATAACGAGAGACTTCTTAACAAAAGTAAAAATTCCAATAGTCTTAAGAGGGAAAAAAAACACGTCTTTCTTCTACAAGAGACAGCAGGATAATAATAATAATAATAATAATAATAATAATAATAATAATAATAATAATAATAATAATAATAATAATAATAATAATAATAATAATAATAATAATAATAATAATAATAATAATAATAATAAT
This sequence comes from Epiperipatus broadwayi, assembly GCA_028023455.1. Taxonomy (NCBI): domain Eukaryota; kingdom Metazoa; phylum Onychophora; class Udeonychophora; order Euonychophora; family Peripatidae; genus Epiperipatus; species Epiperipatus broadwayi. The sequence goes on from JAQFVV010014257.1 coordinate 380, forward strand.
AATAATAATAATAATAATAATAATAATAATAATAATAAAAAAACCCAAAAAGTGTAACAGAATCGTGATATCAATTTTAGAATTCATATGTCAATTTTAATGCTTCAAATAGGTTTGAGGTAATAATGTGATACTTTTTGACTAAATTCCTATACTGTTTGTGATAAAATTCCATAATCACTTCATTATTAAACTGAGTAAATAAATCCACACGTTTTCTTTTTTTTTTTTATGCAGTCAAAAGATTTTTTTAAAAAAAAGAATAACAGATTTTTTTTTGTATCCACTAAATTTTTATTACTTAGTAAACTAACAAAGCTGAAAATCTTAAATATTAATATTTAACCAATACTGAAATTTACTATAAGATTCAAATGTCTATTAGTATGTTTAAATCAGGTTTATTTTTAATGCAATTGCCAGCTTAATCTCTAAACTTTTTAATATATGACCTTTATAACACTCTGTGTCTCTAAAGATGCGTAACTAACTTTATTACATTCTGACGTCTATATTTTGCGTTAATAACAAATCATTGTAGTTTTTAACTTTAATAACAACTAATCATTCCGGTTGCAGGACGTTATTTATTTAAATTAGCTTTAGGTTATAGATTACTGCTTTTACCAAATATCTTTTTCAGTGATAATCCAATAACACTATCCATTAAGGAAGAAAAGATGCTTTTTTCTGAATTTTTTGAATCCAAGTCCATACATAAATTGCGATAACATGAACAAGATACCATTGTGCTAATAATACTTAATACCATGTTTTTTTCCTTGCTATTTCTAAGAGTTCCAACATTTGAAGATATTGGATGAGTTAAATCTGAACCAATTTTCTCTTTTTACCATATTTTTTTATATGATGTTAAAACTACTTATAAATTTGCATCTGGAAAATGACTTTTACTAAAGGCATATTTGTTAATATTAATCCTCACTACAAGAGCAATTCTTAATTTAAGTCTTGAGTAATCTACATTAAACAAGTTAACACATTACATGCTCTTAAAATTTATAAAAACAATTGAAATATTTATTTTTGCATTTATTATTATCCCGAATCGTTTTCTGCTAATATTATCATTATTGATATTACAACTATTTTTCTCAAATATACAATACACAGGTGTAAATGTCTAACCAGATTTTCTCATACAGATAAATTTTAAATCACATATCTAAGTACAAACTTTCATAAAATAAAAGGATCATTAAATAGAATTGCGTTAAAGGGGGTGAAAAATTTCAGTATAAATCTACTGTCCCAAAACATTTCCGATATGACTCTTTATTGATTATTCGGTCTCCTGCAAAACAATAACTAAGAAAATTCCAATTTGCTAAAGTTTTTTTTAACATTGCTTTTTTTTTTTTTGCTAAAATTTTTACATTCTTCTACACACTTCAATTAGAAAAACAGATTCTAGTCAGAAATATTGTACATGTAATTAGAGAATGTAAAAGTATTTATGCAAACCCAAAATATCTTTGTCATACAAAGTGCAGAGAGAAATTTCCTATAACAGGAAAGGCTCATAAAGGGATCAAGATTTATCCCAACCAAAGTGAAAGAACGCAATAAAATTACAAAAAGGAGAGGTTGTAAATATCGGCAACTAGGTGATGTGGATTTCGTTTTTATCAACTTTATAGTAAAGTTGTTCAATCTCAAATAATTTTTTAACATTTTTTTTTAAATTTTCCTTAGAAAAAAGTGAGTAAAAAACTTTTAATCAATAACAACACTATCGTTGATTCAACAGCTTACTTATATATAAAAAATAAAATAAATAAGATAGATTAGATATTAGATAAAACTGAGAGGATTCTCAAAGAAAATAAATTAAAATTATAAAAATTCAAATTTAAGAATTTATTTTAAGTCTAGTATTTATAGTATGAAGTACCCAATTAGCAGCAAATGATATGTGTAGAAAAAAAGCATTATTTAAATACAATCATATTCATCTTTCTCTATAATTTATTGAATGCAAAATCAATATGTTATATATTGTACAAAAGAAACAAGTATAAAATATAAGCTAATACATGTGTAAAAAAATGATAATCAAGCAAAATGAATATATTATATACATTAATGAATTCATAAGGACATATAGATTAATACAAATAGAATAAGGGATAAAATAAATGTGTGATAATAACTATGATATCTGGTACCATTGTCTAATGTTCAAACTAAGCAGTCCATCAATAACGGTGTGTATTTACCCAATCTGCCTGACAAAACATTTTATATATAAACACGTTATGGCTGTCCTGCAGTTTTCTTCAGATCCGTTAAAATAGTCAATAGGGAATTTGAAGAAGGTTGCTGGGACAGTCAAAACATTAATTTATATAAAAGATTGTAATAAAGTATTTAAAGAAAGGCGTATTTACATAAAATAAAACAAGGAAATAGAAAGGATTTTATGATATTTATAAAGAAGGTTATGAAGTATTTCCTAAATAATTGTATTTTATTATAAGAAAACACTATTTACAAGTATATAAAGTGTATTTAAAAACGAGGTTCACTAACCTTTGGGAAATTCAAGAGCTGAATAATTAATGATGCTTATTTTTACTCTGATCATTTGATACCAATAAGTATATTTATAATTATTTCCAGTTTCTGTTGAACAGAATGTAAAGAAAAGAACCAATTACTTCCTGAAAGCTTTATGCAGAAAATGAAATTGATCTTAGTATTATTAATATCTTTCAAAATGTGTAACCTGTAATATTGTCTAGGCGCAGTTTTCAAAGAAGCAATAAAATGCTGAACTAGCGTGAAACAATCCGCATATACTCAAAGTATGTCATTTTTCAAATAACCGTGAACTTATCATCGGAAAATGTAAAATAAATTATATACATTGATTCTAATAAAAAGTAAAAAACTAAATAAAAGTTAGTTTTATAAAATCAACGATACTAATATTAATTGCAATAAATATGACATATTTGTATCATTTGTGATTATGAAATCGGTGTAAGGATAACTCTGTATAATATACGCTTTTCATATTCCGTTTCAATTTCATATCATTAAGCTGTTGCTATTTATAATTACATTTAAATACATGTATGAGCTGTTGAAATATAAAATGATTAAGATAATGATCAAACTATAGATAACATATTGGACAGTCCATAAGTAATGATATATATTTTTGATATGTAATACCTCTAAAAATCAGGCCACACATTGGTGTACCATGTATTGGTTGGAAATAAGTCATGCAGTAATGATGATGATTACACCAATCAATTGACACAGCTTGATGCGCTAGTTTATATCTAAGTACATATAGTTGGTGGTAAGAGGGTTCCATATATATAACTGTATTTAACTGGAAGGGCTTTGATGGTAATGACTAAAATATGAATATCAAAAGTATAAATAAAAATGTTAATTCTAGTATTTGCAATAATAATAAAAAGGATGATTAATTATCTAGCATGACTACCTTAAATATATGACAATAGTTATATATTTTCTTTGTATTATATATATATATATATATATGACATTTTAATCAGACAATAATATTGTAAAGATAATTTCAGAAATTATCGATCACTTCTTCATGTAATTCCAAGAAGTTATCAGGTAGCCAAATCTTTAAATATTGGTTATGTGCACATATCAGAAATCGCTTGGAAGAACATAAGATTCAGATAACAAGATGTAGTATGTTGTTTAGTAAATCAATAATATCAAAATTCTATTAAGATATAATTCATTAACAAACACATACTTATAATAACCAGAGATATAATCAATAGTTTATAAAATATGATTACTGCATTAACTAATAATATTTGTAATCGTTATATTTCAAATAATGGAAATAATTCTGAATCTGTAAGACAAAATCAATAGGCTTATTTTCAAGCATTGTTAGCCGAGAGGTCATCGCAGCCGCCTGGCAAGCAAGTAGTTGGCTGCAGACGGCTGTGTGTTCGCCCGGCCGATGCTATGACATATGAAAAAAAATAAATCAATAGGTTTATAATATTCTTGTTCTGTTTTATGATTTTTTTCTTTTAATAATTGAAAGCAAAAGTGTTTCACATATTTTTAAATACGAAAACAGTATATTCATTAAATGTTTTCATTTACAAATAGAAAAATTGAAAGTTGTAAAAAAATTAATAAATAACAATTAATAAATTAACTTTCTTTTGAAACAAATAATTGATTTAGTCTGTACATTCATATATATCAATTTTATTAATATATGTGATTGTAGAAAAGTAGGACTAAAGATAAATGTTAAAAAAGACTAAAGTAATGATTAATAGTTTTTCTCAAAATATAAAAATAAAGATTGATTATGATGAGTTAGAAGAAGTTAACAGTTACAAATATATTGATCAGATTATTAATGCAGATGGAAAAATAATGTATGAAATTAATCATAGAATTAAACTTGGTTGGAGTGCTTTTGGTAGCAATAACTTGATACTAAAAGGAAATATGCCTATGTGTTTGAAAAGGAAGGTTTTTAATAAATGTGTTTTACCAGTTCTTACATATGGATCTGAGACTTGGACATTTAATAGAAGAGCAATACAGAGACTTCAGACCACTCAAAAAATTATGGAAAGACACATGTTGGGAGTAACAAGAAGAGATCGAAAATGCAATGTATGGGTAAGAGAACAAACAGGTGTTACTGACCTCATTGAAAAAATTAAAAGACTGAAGTGGAGTTGGGCTGGACATATTGCTAGAAGAGGTGATAATAGATGAACAAGTGAAATTTTAAACTGGATTCCAAGAGATTGTAAAAGACCCAGAAAGATACCACATGTGAGATGGATGGATGAAATAAGAAAGTGTGCAGGGGTGATGTGGAGAAGAGAAGCTAAAGATAGGAAAAGATGGATTGAACTTGGAGAGACCTTCATCCTGCAGTGGATTGATAATGATTGATGATGATGATGATGATAAATACTTGCAAAAGAAAAACATTAAAATTATAATAGGATTATGGAAAGTTAAGTATTATTTATTTAAACATTTGAATTGTTAGATCTATTCACTCTTAATATGATTAATCCAAATTTAGCTGCATAATTGTTTTTTATAAGCCCACACAACGTTATAGATTTTCTTAGCATTCAACATCTATTTTTCCTGAGTTATTTGATGTCATGACTTTAATAATTTTCCAGTGCAAGTAAGGGCTTTCATTAATTAAATAATATATCTTCACATTTTCATTCTCAATATAAGCGGGATAATTCCTAGCAAAAGCATGATAATGAGAGATAATTATTTTGTTTCAAATATATGTATGGGAAACTTGTCCACGTCTTTCTAATTCTATAGCTAAGCATATCTTTGATATAGTAGTTTAATCAAAATATATGAGGAATTATTTTAGCTATTCACTACAGAATATCTTATTTTAAATGGAAAACATCCTGTTGCCCTTTTCAACTAACCTCTGCAACTCTATAATTCTGTTTCTTTGCCCCAAGGTGTAAAATGAAGTTGGTTTTTCCCTTTTATAATTCATTTTGAAAAATACTTATATTTTTATAAATGTTTTTCCATAAAAGTTGTTATTTTTTAGCTATTAAATAATTTTGTTTTTATATATATATATAATCTGCCTTATGTCTATCTTTTAGAATTCAGAGCTATTTCATCTTAATTACACATATTTATCAAAAAAATATATTTAAGAAATATTTAAAACAATTTGCTCTTTCTTTAATTAAATTATTTAATAAAATATAAAATCCATAATTTTAAATCTAACAAATATAATTGCAAGAATTTTTGATCTTGCCTTAATCAGAATTATATTAAATATTTTTCTTTTTTAAAAACTATGCAGATACACAATAAAGTTTGTTATAATATATATTGTAACTAAAAGAAAATATACTATGACATTTATTACAAGTCTCTTACGACTCAAAGTACTCATTTGTAACTAAAAATAAATATATAATGACAGCCCTTTTGTAACTGTCATAAATATTGATCTAGTCACTACAATCATGAGATAAATAAATTATCTTATTTTTAAACAAATAAAATAAATAAATTATCTGATTTCTAAACAAATAAAAATAAAACAAAAATAAAAATAATAACTGATATAATCACGACACTAATTATCTTAAGATCTAGATTATTTGGCGATATTGGAAGTCATTGTAATTAATAAATATAGTAGCTATTGTCACCAGATAAATAAATACAGCCATCAAACAGCTTAGTTTCCGATTTTGAAATAATATAAGTGTAACACAACTGGAATTAGTTTGAGTGTTAATAGCATTATTTAAAAATATTTAGCTTATCAATGAAATATAGTATTACTGCCAGATAGGCACAGAAATATTGATTACGCTAAATTATACAATAATAATTTCATGCATATTGGAGAGTTCATGTTATAGAAAATCTATAATTTTGGAGGTTATATTGGATATTTGATTGTTGGAGGTTAGTTGGGTATATTGCAATTTTGATGATGGATGGAGAAAATTTTGTCATAGCCCTGAGGATGTGATATATTGATGCCTCTCATGACTGATTAATCTCATTCACTGCTCCAACCTAAATTATGATTCTTATTTATCAGTTATTATTTATCATGAAACAGTTAACAGTTGTCTTGCCATGATTTTAGCCTCTAAGACTCCAAGTGAGAGACAAGGCATAGTTTTTCTGATATATACATAATATTTGCTTCTAAGACTCCAAGAGAGAGAGAGAGAGAGAGAGCAAGGCATTATTTTATATATTTCAGCGCACATAATTGAAAGAAGTGGGGTATTGCAACAGAGCTTGCATCATTATATCAAGGGTTGTGGTAGCTTAAGGTGATTGAATTGGAATGATCTTCTGAGTGCTCGAGATGCATTGTGTGCTTATAATGCTGTGACTGGATTCTTTTATTTATCTTGTGATTATAGTGACTAAATCAATATTTATGATAGTTACAAAAGGGGATGTCATTAGTATATTTATTTTTAGTTACAAATGAGTACTTTGAGTCGTAAGAGACTTGTAATAACTGTCATAGTATATTTTCTTTTATTTACTATATATTCTAACCTTCATCTCATGCATCCTCACTTCCAGATAATATATGATATAAAATAAGACGGGTTCTATCTCAGTTAATAATTAATAACTAAAATATTCAGCATTAAAATTAAAATATTTCACTAGCTCAAATTTAAAATACGAATAAGGTTCAGTTTATAAAAATAAATTAAATCAATAATTAATATTTTCATGAGACTTGAAGTGAAAATACAGGTGACAAGATAGATTACATTGAGCCAATATCCTACAGAATACTACCTCAATGGCATAAGAACACTATCCCCCCTTATTACTATTTCAAATAACAAACTCATAGTATTCTTATGACTTTAATAACTTCTACTCACTAAGATTAAGACTTAATTATTAAGTCTTAATCTTGTATTTGTAGTAATCTAGCTCAATAAAATAATCTCAGGTTCATAAAGTTTATTCTAAGTTAATTTTAAAATAAGGTAGTAAAATATGAGAAGGGATTTTATGTCATAATCTACTACACTGAACTAATAATAATAAATAATAATAATATTCTTCATTGTTTAATTACTACTGGATATCTTTTCTTTTTACTATAATTTTATTACCATAATAAAATAATGAAATAATATAATATGATCTTATATCTTCATGTAATGATATAATAAATACGTGGTAGCATTTTAATAATCTGACAAACAAAATATGTGTGGCAACTGATAGCATATAATTTAATATAATATTGTGATAACTGATTTATGACCAATAAAATAATGTAAGATTATGATTATTTAATTATAATGAATACCAATAAAATATTTAAAGTTCTTAAAATAATTCTCTATTTATCTTTTGTGCAAAATTATATATTTGTTTCAGTTATTATGCATATATCGTGATTTCATGCAGCGATGTGGAGAAATAAATAACTCGGACACAAAATTTTTGAAATAACAAAATTTAACAAAGTTTATTACTAACAACAAATAAATAAACAATTTATTTACACTATTTACAGTGGATATCCTTAACTTTTTTACTTTACAGTTTGATCTACCGGGTTATAAAAAAATAATAATTTATATTTCAATTATATCTTTATTTAGATTTAGGACAAAATTAAAAAAAATGTTACTATTTGGTTTCTCATTATGGTTAACTTATTACAAATATATTTATCTACTTTATTAGCAACAGCATTTTATCTTTAATATTATTAAACTATCTTATTTTAAAAAAATTCATACTTAGAAAAACATTCTATAGAATACAAAATTTTATAATGAGTATGGATTTCTCAAATATTAAAAAAAATTTCATCTTGCAAAGTCAAAGATGTTACACAAAATATTATCCAAAATTCAGCACTAGACTTTAGTATTTATCACACAATGTTTACTAATCATAATATATTCTTCTTTAAGCCTTACTTTAGTATGATATAAGTGTAATCATCAATATATTTCTGTTAATCAATAAACAAAAAATATACTATGCATATTGTTTACATAATTTACTTTGTACTATTGTATTTTAAAAATATGCAATACTTATTTTTCTCTTAAAAAAAATAATACTAAAGCATTTTAAAATTATTATCACTTTAAAGAAAATATCTTTGTTTAGATACTTTATTTTAAAAAGTTTATATTTCATTTACGAAATAAAATTCAAAATATATTCTATGACTCTTTTCTTTCCTTAGGATACTTTGGATCTTCAATTTTAATTTATAATGTCCTATTCCTTCTAAGCAAATAAGCCAATCTTATACAAAACGATAGCATAACCTAAGTTCTAAATTATTTATCATTTCTCTTAAACATATCTTACTAAACGATGCAGTTACATGAAATAAAGATAGCAAAAACACATGCATAGGATTAAGGAAGAAAGTTAGAGTATTACTCTTAACATATCTCAAAATCATGGTACAGTGCAAAGAGGTATGACATTTACTTGCCTAATATCCTCTAGTACAGGGACGATGTTAAAGCTATTTCTTCAGCTTTATTAGAACATCAAATATTTAAAGAAATATAAACACTGTCCACATAAAATGTGTATCAGTCATAGAGCTTTGTTAACTATGCTGATATTCACATAAAGACTAAATACTATTTCCATTCCTTATAACATCCTGTTTCTTAAAAAGCATCATCTTGGTTTCCTGTTCACTAAGTACTTCCAAGCCACTATCTCAACATTATTTCTCAAGATTTTCCACATCTTACATCGATAAATAACTATCTGCATTTACAAAACAATAAATAAAATTCATTAATAGTTAAACAATCTAGCTGTTCCACAAGAAAAGTCTGCTCACTTCATTATTCTATATGTCTAATCATATACAATCTACTTAGACAATATTTAAATATCCAATAACATGAAAATTTTAAAAGAATCACATAATTATTTGTTATGTTGGATTATATCACTAATAAAAAAAAAAAAATTGTCGTATGCATATTTTCAAATCAATCCTATCTCATAATGTTTTTTAAAATATTGTATGAAATGTGGTACATATAAGTAAAAAACTTTTACACTTCATTCTTCCAATTTATGGATGATCTAAAGAAAACAAAAAAATATACACTATAAATTATCAATAGTTATTATTATTACCAATAACCTTTATCTAGTCATCGTGTTCAGTAGGCTTCCTTTATCCACTTGAGCATTGCAGATATAAAAAATTAACACCCATACACTTTATATTAAAGTATTTTTAGCTAAATTATTAGATTGTTATATTATAAAATTTTAATATTAATAAATTAATGTTTTTATGTTTTCCTAATGTTATATAAAAATTTAGATTTAAACTAGGTTAACAAAATAAAAGGAATCAAAACTATAGTTACATATTTTCTTGATGATAGTTCCTGATAAGTCCAAAATGTTTATTATTTTTTCTAGAGTTTTTTAAAAATGTTCTCTTCAAGTGCGTTAAAGTTTAAAATAAAAATAATTATTAATCCATTTAGTAAAATTTATAGAAAATAATCCTTGGTTTTAATATTTAGGATGATAATTATTAAATCATAATATTAATTAATCCCGTGAAGCTTCTTAATCTTCTCTACCAATATTCTCTGTGTATCCGATGCATCAATTCATCTCATTTAACTTTGAAAAAATATTCGATAAACTTTTAAGTAGTATTTGTATTTCCATGGATCCATCTTTTATTTATCTATGTGTTCACTTTTTTATCTATGTTTCCTTCTTGATACATTTAAACTTTCATTTGGTATTTTTATAAATCTCTTCTAAAAATAAAAAATTTTTAAAAAATGTTACCTTCAGAAAGGATATAACATTTTACTCCTTTGAATATCATATTATATAAAATGATTCATGAGATATAATTGTCTTATTATTATTTAAAAATAAATCTTGGATAAACTTATAAATAATACGTTTCAATACATTTTTTTTTAGACTCCGTATAATGGCCGAGCTGTGGTTTTTATATACCAAAGCAGTTCTTTGGTGAAATATTAATAAAGCTGTATCAATAAATATTCCAAACATTTTTACAGTATTACAATTTATATCCATTTTATTTTGTAGTATATCCATTTTTTTATTGCGAAGTTTAGGTTAAACTTTTAGATAAAATATGACTGGTAAGTACTTTAAAAATTAGAAAATCATTTCCACGAAGTTTCTAAATTATTATATTTTAAAACTTTTTTTTGCAAAAAAACTTCTATAAAATTATCAATTAGTTTTTTGCAAAATAAATGATAAGAAAGTACTAAAAAAAAATTGACTAAAATAAAAGATTTAAAAAATATTATCTTTTGAAAAGTAAAATTTTCCTTTCTCCGGTATCAATACATTATTAATCTCCCCTTATACCCCCATGCAATTCATATTTATAGTCTGTAAGAATACCTATTCCTATTGGTTAATTCTTACTTTAGCTTGAGAACAAATTTACATATTTTTTACTTTATAATAGAATTAAATTTCAAAATTAGAAATTATGATGTAATGAACTTAAAATATTATTTAAAATATTACTTTTGAATAAATTATTATTTTATTAAAACTATTTAAACATTTAAAATAACTTTTAAAATAATTTTAATAACCTATTCCATTTTTTTAATATTCAATTTATCTTGTTTTTATTTAAATAAAATATTTAATTTTTATTATAACTGTATTCATCTTTATGATACTATTTAAAACATTACATCATTTAAATATGCAATAATGACAGTTAACTTAATGTTTAATACTATTTACTTTTATGATAGGCAATAATTCCATCCATTTTTATACTGCAATTTCAAAATATTTTAAACTTTATTATTAACTCAAACAAGCGTGTGTGAGAATGTATGTAATATACAAGTCACATGATTAATAACTTTGACAGATGATTTTTAATCGATTTCTCTGCCCAGTTTTATAAAATTGATACACTTATTATATTATATAAAATAATTATAAAAAATTGGGAAGAATAATTTTAAAAATATAGAATTAGATATAATTTTCACCATCATAAAGTTTATTTTTAAAATATACTATATTAATTTTGACTATTTAAATATGATTACAAATTTAAATACTGTATTTATTAACTTATCAGTTTTAAACTATTAAAATCGAATTTATTAAATATACTTTTAATTTTTATAGCTGTGTTATTTAATATGGCCAGCTTTTACAACCATACGAAACAATATTTTAAACTTTACTTAACTATTTTTAAATGATTTTATATACTACATATTCTCTTTAGCTTCAAATTGTACTTTAAAGATATAATTGACTTAATACAATTACCATATTAAAAGACATATTCTAAATTTAAAATTTTTTAGTAATTGACTGTTATGAACTATTACTGACCTATAGAAAAGGGCACAATATATATATATATATATATATGTTTTTACAGTTGTATGATTGTATATAAGCATTATAACTTTTGTTGGCTGTAACTTGTAGTTGTTTATCCAGGTTAAATACATATATTTCGATGGACTAATTTGTCTTTGTAAAAGTTAACTTTGATAATGGCAGAGCTTGTCCATTGAAATATCAGGTTTATATATATATATATATATATATATATATATATATATATATATATATATATATATATATATATATATATATATATATATATATATATATAATAATAATTCAAACAAATATATTTAACACAGTATTCAAAATTAAATAATATATTCTTTACCAGAAGTACTTTCAATTGTTTCACTGACAATCTTTTTCAACTGTTAATACAAACGTACAAAAAATAAAATAAAAACTTGCATTACCCATCATTCAATCTATTCAAATTTCCCACAATTCTGTTGTCTTTATATTAGCCGATTGTTTATTCATCAAACCACCTCTATTCCTAGATATCATCATTGCCTCTTTAATTTTACGTTTTTCACTACACCTTTCAATTTGAATAATTTTTATATCTCTATTATTAAATTTAAAACCATAATTACATGTTTTATTATGATCAAATATAATTGATGGAGTATTCATATTTACTGAAGATATATTTTCTTTCTGTACACGTTTATATAATGTCTTATGATCATTATATCGTTTTTGTAATGTACATTTGGATTCCCCTATATATTTTATTCCACAACCACATTCCAACATATATATAACAGAACTTAATTCAAACTTAGAAATCTTGGCTTTGGAGTTATTTATCATATCATTTATATTATTTGAAGAGAAAAAAGAAATTCTACACAAACCACTAAAAAGTTTATAAATTAATTTAGCTTGTTGATTAGATATAAAAGGAATAGAAATCCATTTATCACTTTTTAATTTACTTAATATTTTCTTATTATTACTCTTATTTTGATTATATTTTGTAATTGTATTATAAATAATATTCCTTCCATAACCAACATTCAACATATCAGTAATATATACATTAATATTTTCAATTTTATCACTAATAAATTTGCACAAATAATCATTTCTAAATAAAAATGACTTCAAACCAGCTAATTTATGACTCATATGAACTTTAGAATTATATGGAATATAACCCCTAATTTCCACAGGCTTTAAAATCATATTATAATCAAACACATTATTATTTCTTTTAATAAATATATCTAAAAACTTTATAGAATCTTCCTTCTCTTCATTTAACACCCATTTTACATTATTAATCATATTTAACTCATTAAACAAATTAACTATTATTTCATTATGTGCACATATAAATACATCATCAACATATCTACAATATACTTTAATTCCTTTATATTTTATCTGAGACAATATCTTAACCTCATAATTAGAAATAAAAAAATTACAAAGCTGTGATACCACCGGAAGACCCATTGGCCAACCAAAATTCATTTTATAAAAGCAATCATTAAACCTAACATATATATTATCATTCACAAATCTTAATATTTTAACAATAAAATTTCTAATATTATTATCTATAGATTTTAAAAACAAAACTCTTTCAATAATCTCTATTGATTCAATACGATTAATTGAACCATACATTTCAGATATGTCAAGTGTACACATAACATCATTATTATCAATTTTTATATTTTTAATCCTATTAATAAAATCAAATGATGATGAAATCGTATAATCTCCAAATCCAAGCACATCTTGCATTATTTTTTCAATATAATGCTTGTAGATATATTGAAAAAATAATGCAAGATGTGCTTGGATTTGGAGATTATACGATTTCATCATCATTTGATTTTATTAATAGGATTAAAAATATAAAAATTGATAATAATGATGTTATGTGTACACTTGACATATCTGAAATGTATGGTTCAATTAATCGTATTGAATCAATAGAGATTATTGAAAGAGCTTTGTTTTTAAAATCTATAGATAATAATATTAGGAATTTTATTGTTAAAATATTAAGATTTGTGAATGATAATATATATGTTAGGTTTAATGATTGCTTTTATAAAATGAATTTTGGTTGGCCAATGGGTCTTCCGGTGGTATCACAGCTTTGTAATTTTTTTATTTCTAATTATGAGGTTAAGATATTGTCTCAGATAAAATATAAAGGAATTAAAGTATATTGTAGATATGTTGATGATGTATTTATATGTGCACATAATGAAATAATAGTTAATTTGTTTAATGAGTTAAATATGATTAATAATGTAAAATGGGTGTTAAATGAAGAGAAGGAAGATTCTATAAAGTTTTTAGATATATTTATTAAAAGAAATAATAATGTGTTTGATTATAATATGATTTTAAAGCCTGTGGAAATTAGGGGTTATATTCCATATAATTCTAAAGTTCATATGAGTCATAAATTAGCTGGTTTGAAGTCATTTTTATTTAGAAATGATTATTTGTGCAAATTTATTAGTGATAAAATTGAAAATATTAATGTATATATTACTGATATGTTGAATGTTGGTTATGGAAGGAATATTATTTATAATACAATTACAAAATATAATCAAAATAAGAGTAATAATAAGAAAATATTAAGTAAATTAAAAAGTGATAAATGGATTTCTATTCCTTTTATATCTAATCAACAAGCTAAATTAATTTATAAACTTTTTAGTGGTTTGTGTAGAATTTCTTTTTTCTCTTCAAATAATATAAATGATATGATAAATAACTCCAAAGCCAAGATTTCTAAGTTTGAATTAAGTTCTGTTATATATATGTTGGAATGTGGTTGTGGAATAAAATATATAGGGGAATCCAAATGTACATTACAAAAACGATATAATGATCATAAGACATTATATAAACGTGTACAGAAAGAAAATATATCTTCAGTAAATATGAATACTCCATCAATTATATTTGATCATAATAAAACATGTAATTATGGTTTTAAATTTAATAATAGAGATATAAAAATTATTCAAATTGAAAGGTGTAGTGAAAAACGTAAAATTAAAGAGGCAATGATGATATCTAGGAATAGAGGTGGTTTGATGAATAAACAATCGGCTAATATAAAGACAACAGAATTGTGGGAAATTTGAATAGATTGAATGATGGGTAATGCAAGTTATTTTATTTTTTGTACGTTTGTATTAACAGTTGAAAAAGATTGTCAGTGAAACAATTGAAAGTACTTCTGGTAAAGAATATATTATTTAATTTTGAATACTGTGTTAAATATATTTGTTTGAATTATTATTATATAATTTAAAAATACAGACATTTAATGGTTGTAGTTATATATATATATATATATATATAGAGAGAGAGAGAGAGAGAGAGAGAGATTTTAAATACATATATAAGTATGGTCTAACTAACTAATTTAACACTTTAATTTAAAAAATTATACACATTAAAATATTTAAAAATTCATCAATGAAAATAATAGTAAAATGCTCATAACAAAAAAAGATAGAAAGAACATATTCACAATGTATTATCCACACTAGGCTGAAAATGTACACATATGCTAACATGTTTACTTGATAACATTCTCAAAGAAAATATGTTGACAGTAAAAATATATTGCAAACTATGAAATTTCAAATAATATTAGCACATATCAGCCATTTCCTTGAAGGCACTTAGTATCGTAGTGAGTACAAAAACACAGAGAGTTAGAAAATTTAAGTTTTTTTAAAAAAAATATTTCAAAATACAAAGATTATGATAGAAAATTTTTCAGAACCTTGAAATAAGTTAATAAATTTGTATGTCCATGCAATAAATAGTTTGATTTTCTTTCTTTTCAGTGAAGTCATTAAAATCTCAACACAATCTGAAACAATGTTTATTGGAACATGTATTTTTTATATCCTCTACCCATACATTTAATACTTTCTAGTCTGCCATGTGAATGCAGTTTTAGTAGTTAAAGAACCCATGCACTCCTAACATGAATTTATTTCTTTTTACTATTTTTTTTTGATGGACTAGCTTGTTTTTATTAAATAAATGATCAATTTTAACAAACAATTTTTTTAAGTCATTATAAAATTCATTACTTCCTTTCAATTTTTCCCACAAATGAACACTTCACATCCTAAAGGAAATGTTGGTTTTGAGGTTATTATAAATGAAAAATATAATACAATTAATAGACAACACAGGTTAGTAATTACATGTTTCCATTAGTATTATTCTCCTCTCTTCTTCAGGTGTTGCTGACCTATATGCCCAGGGACAATATTCACTCAGAAGTTGAATTCTCACCTTTAGATTCTTGAATATCAGCAACACTTGAAGAAGAGTGGAGAATAATGCTACTCAAAACATTGTGTAATTACTAACCTGTATTGTCTATTTGGATATAATACAATTCTTTCCAAAGATGTAAGAATATAAGTGAAAGAAGGTAAAAGAACAGAAACAGATTTAGAGAACGTAGGAGCAAAAAATGGCTGCTTTTATAAGGAAAATTTATCCAAATGCTAAAATTTTGCAATTTTTTTAATAATTTATAAATTTTTAACTGTTTTTTTATTTATTATGTTATTAAATTTGCAAATTTTTATATCACAAATATAGGAAACTGGAGTTGATTGTATATAAATAAATATTAATCTATAGGTAACAGGTGATAGATCTCTTTCCATCTTTAACACCATCTATATTATTATTTTACAATTAAAAAAATAGATCACTAGCTAACTTTCATGATCTTTTCTTTCAAAAAAAAACAAGCCATAATCATTATTATTATTATTTATACATTATCTTTAATATAGAAATTCTATAAATAAAGCTTTATATTGTTAATTATTTTAAAATTAACATAGCATTCTGGGCTACTATTTTGGGGGGGACAACTTGTATTTTGAAACACCATAACAATTTCTCTTTGTAAACAAATGTCACGTAATTAAAAGCTTAGGTATAACTTTATTCAATTAAACCTCCAACTGCATGTGTGTGACCCAGCCAAAGTTCAGAAATAATGTCATATCTTGAAATTTATATGATATTAGAGATGGGTAGGTATCCCATAATCTATCTAACTACAATTTTAATAAGTTTGTACTAATGTTAATGTAATAATAATTAAATACATATAAGGCTTTAACTTTAATACTATGTGTCTTTTGAGTGCTTAATTTCACCATGAAAGCGACTTCTACAAATCTTAATATTATGACTTTACAACCTACTTTCTAATTATATAGGTAAATCAATGTTTATAATAAATAATATAATTTTTCATTACAATACGTACCACTATTTATATTAGTATTTAAAAAAAAGACTTAAGACTTTTTTTGCACTTAAACCCTTGTTTAGCTTAGCTAAATCTTCAATTTCTGGAATGTAAATAGATAGGCAATTATTTTGAATTTGGAAGTAAAACAAAAATGGAAGTACACTAAAATTATCTTCTCAAAGCAATACTGATTTGATGATGATGATAGTTTTTCATTTCCCCTTACTCTTTTGAAAGGCAATTAAAGGTTTTAATGTGCAGTGAGATATTTAAAATCTGTTTGCATATGTACACAGACACACACATATATATCCGATACAAAAATATGTAATAAAACAATATATTGGAATTAATTCTAAATTTTTTTGTCAAGCATTGAAGGCCTAGTGATTAGCATAGCTGCCTTTCGAAGCAGCTGGCCTGGATTTGCTTCCCGGTCAACGCAGTTGACATATGAAAAAAATAATTCTAAAATTTTTAATACACCAATATTAATCAATCAACAGTGCTCAACCTATAAATAGATGCAAAGAGGAATCACACAGCCAAATCATTTACTTTTTCATTCTATTCTGATCACTTCCCAAAACTATAACTCCACAATTTCTCTTCTCATTCCATAATTTATCCAATAAATACAATATTTTCCTTCTTTTTTTTTTGTTAGTTACCATCATTCTTTCAAAAACAAATTTCATTAAACCTTCATTCTTCTTAGTATATGGTTAAATCTAATTTTTCTTTTTTTTTTATTTCCTCAATCAGTTTTATTTTTTTATTTATCCTTATTATAAATATTTGTCATGTTAAGCCACTAAACATCACATGATCACTATCTCATACTAGCACATAATTGTTATTAAACAATTCAAAACAAAGCAAAACTCTCCATATAGTAGTGCTATCTTGTGCACAAGCCTTCTGGCATCCATTGATTGCTCTTGTTAGCACAAGATGGCACTACTATATGGAGAGTTTTGCTTTGTTTTGATTTGTCATGTTGTTCATTCAAATATTTTCTTTCATTCTTCTCTACATTCACATCTCAGTAGCTTTCTATCTGTTCCTAATTTTTTTACTCATTATTCTTATTTCACAACCATGCGATAATTCACTCTAAAGATAGCATTTTATTAATCATTTTTTAGATTCATTCTTCAAAAGTCCATAAAGGACTTTCTTTATTTTAATAAGTTCACCTTTATTAATGCTATCTTTCTTTAACTTCATCTTTGCTTCTTTTATGCTCACTTAACCAATTATTCGAGTACCTAAATCAAATCACCTGTTAAATTATATTATCATGAATATTGTCTTGTAGATTTTCTTGCATTTCTTTCTATCTATAAACACATATATTTTTAACATTAGTCTACATTCTATATTCTATAAATCATTCCTCTAATTTCTTCAACATCTTTTGAAGATTTTTTCCATCCTCAGCTATAAGAAACATATCATTTGCAAATTTTATATACTTTATTATTCTATTTCCAACTTTAGCTTCTCCACAATCTAAATAACTATCTATAATATCTTCCGAATAAACATTTAAAAGTATTTTATGACATTAAATATCTTTGGCTAACACCTCCTTTTATATTCATTTCCTCAATCTCATTATTCTCTTGTCTATTTCTTATTCTATATCCAATGTACGAATATTTCTTTATTCTTTAAGACAGCCATAAGTTTATTCCATATTACTCTATCAAATGATTTTTCTAAATCTACAAAACATTTACTGATTCTTTTTTCTTTTCAATAATTTTTTCTGCAATCATTTTAATAACACCAACAGCATTTCTTGTTTTTTCACATCTCTGAATGTTCTTACCAATATAGTACTCTACTTTTTCATATATTCTTTGATTTAAAAGACTCACTAATATTCACTTGAAGGTTTCTCCTGCTGATATTTTTAGATATGATAATATAGTGAACGTTTTCATCATCTACCATTAAATGTGTGAATCTCTAGAGAATTTTAAACTTTATTTAATTTTTTTCCAAATACATTTAACTATTAGTAATAACATACAAGTTATTAAGATGACTCAATTGGTTAGAGCATTTTTTTTTAAAAATCCGATATTTTAAAAATCTAAAGTTGTAGGTATGACTCATATGTTAGCATTGGTCACAGTCAGGCCAGCCATACTTGAAGAAAAGTGGAGAATAATGCCCACTTGAAAAATTGCTTGATCTCAGTTGCATTCTTTAATAACTTGGATGTTGTCTACTAACTTGTATGTTATACTAATAGTTGTTTTATTAAATGCCAGTCAGCATTTAGATACTTCCAATTATCAATAACAATCAACAATTTCAAACTGTGGTCAAGGTAACCTCCACTAACAATACATAGTTTGTTGTATTTGGAAAAGTTTAAATGAACTTTAGATTTTTTAGACATTCAGCATTTAATTTTAGATGTTGAAAATGGTCCTATCTGTAATATCACATTTCAATAATATTATTGAAGAATGAGAAACTTATTGCCCAGTATTCTTCATGTCTAACAGTATTATACTTTTTAAAAAGCTAGAATCATTTGAGTGTTCAAGAAATCTTTTGATCAGCTTTCATTATCATATACTTTAATTGCACAGTCTAACAATTTTTCGAAGAGTAGTTTTTCCATTCTTTCCATGAAATTCTTTAGATATTATATCATAACTAACAGCTTTATCATTTTTATGTCTTTATTCAATTTAAATACCTTTTCCATCAATATGTTTATATTTTGAATTTTCCAATATCAACATCTTCATTTTCAAGTTCAAAATTAATTACATCATTTTTTACAAAACAGTTAATTAAATATTTTTTTTGTCTTCTTTTCAATACATCATTTCTATCAGTAACCTCTTTCAGTTTTCTTCCTCGATAGATATTTCTACTTCTATTAAATATTGGGTCATATCTTAGCCTGTTGAAATGTTTTCCTTCTACATTTCTATTCCACCTTTTTTTTTTGGCTGAATATGTTTTTCTCCTTAATTTACTATTCATTTCTATATACACTTAACCTTTCTTGGATACATTTTTCCAGGTTGTCAGGTCATTACTTATATATATATATATATATATATATACATATATATATATATATATATATATATATATATATATATATATATATATATATATATAATAATTGAAATAATATTTTTAACGGTTAATAAACAATTACAAAACAATCTTTAAATCCGCAGAAGTATTTTGCTACTTTCTAACTGCCTCAACTGCCATTAAATCAATATATATATATATATATATATATATATATATATATATATATATGATTGCAATATTTTAAAACAAAATGTATAGATACTGAATTGGGTTAAGGTGTGCATGACTGAGCAATTGAATTAGTATGGATTTGAAAAGATTATTGTATTTTTAGATTGGGGATGATATCTATAATTAACTAAAACTATAAAGAATGGCAAAGGTCTAGGTAGAATGCTTCCAGATTCAAGGCTTTTTACTGATAAAAACCATAAGTTTAAAACTAGTCTGGGAATATTGGATGAGTAGTTTTGTTATAGGGAGTTTAGTTAATTTGTATGGAGGAAGTTGCTACTGAATTAAGACTTCCATTAATATAGACACTTTTATTAATTTTGAGTTCTGTGTTAAATTGTATCTAAATATGTAATTGTTGGGGAACACTTTTCCTTAACCTTCCACTCATTTGAACTGTGTAACTTGGTGTATCTTCATTAATCATTTTATTGACACCTACTTTATCATGTCAATAGTAATCTTTCAAAATATTCCTTTGCTTGATTATTTTATTCAATAATATGATACTTTAATTTGTACTATATCATTTTTAACAGACACTGGTTCTTATAACCCATTTTCATAGTTTTCCTGATGGATCAGCAATGTTTGAATCTTGGCTTAAATTGACTTCTTTTAAAAAGTCTCAGTTTTTTTTTCAGGATAATTTTCTGGGGTTTTTTTCACCCTCTACTTGCATTTATTTTTTGTCATGATCATTTAATTTTTTATATTCTGAAAACGTGTTTCATAAAATATCTTTTATCTATGAAAGCATTCATTTTAATATATATGCTAAAGTAAAAGTTTTATTAGGTGAATATACAAAGAAAGTTTAAAATAATAAAATATATAAAATAATAAATATATAATTAATAATTCCTGTGGCAAAATTCTAATAATGAATTCACAATTAGAAGCAATGACTTGTGAACTTGTTGAAAGGAACTGAGAATTGTATTACAATCTGAGACATATTTTAGGTTATGAAGACTATTGAATTGGAAATGAAGCAGATGGAAAGTAAAATCTGCAATTATAAAGCATTACAAGCAAATAAAAAGTGTAGAGAATGGTATAAAAGAATGCAAGTAACATTATGTGGCAATAAATGAACAGATACTTTAAAAACAAAAATGATAAAATTAAAATAGTCGTGATATAAAAAATAAATGCAAAAAGTAGAGGGTGAAAAAAACCCGAGAAAATTATCCTGAAAAAAAACTGAGTCTTTTTAAAAAGTCCAATTTAAGCCAAGATTCAAACATTGCTGATCCATCAGGAAAACTATGAAAATGGGTTATAAAGAACCAGTGTATGTTAAAAATGATATAGTACAAATTGAAGTATCGTATTATTGAATAAAATAATCAAGCAAAGGAATATTTGAAAGATACTATTGACATGATAAAATGGGTGTCAATAGAAAATGATTAATGAAGATACACCAAAGTTACACAGTTCAAATGAGTGGAAGGTTAAGGAAAAGTGTTCCCCAACAATTACATATTTAGATACAATTTAACACAGAACTCAAAATTAATAAAAGTATCTATATTAATGGAAGTCTTAATTCAGTAGCAACTTCCTCCATACAAATTAACTAAACTCCCTATACAGAAACTACTCATCCAATATTCTCAGACTAGTTTTAAACTTATGGTTTTTATCAGTAAAAAGCCTTGAATCTGGAAGCATTTTACCTAGACCTTTGCCATTCTTTATAGTTTTAGTTAATTAAAGCTATGAACCCAATCTAAAAATACAATAATCTTTTCAATCCATACTAATTCAATTGCTCAGTCATGCACACCTTAACCCAATTCAGTATCTATACATTTTGTTTTAAAATATTGCAATCATATATATATATATATATATATATATATATATATATATATATATGATTTAATGGCAGTTGAGGCAGGTTAGAAAGTAACCGAAAGTACTTCTGCGGATTTTAAGATTGTTTGTAATTGTTTATTAACCGTTAAAAATATTATTTCAATTATAATATATATATATATATATATATATATATATTATAATTGATATATATATATAGATAAATATATATATATATATATAAACAATGACCTGACAACCTGGAAAAATGTCAATAGTAAAGAGGGACAAAGTGTATATAGAAAATGAATAGTAAATTAAGGAGAAAAACATATTCAGCCAAAAAAAAAAGATTGGAATAGAAATGTAGAAGGAAAGAAACATTTCAACAGGCTAAAAGATATGACCCAATATTTAATAGAAGTAGAAATATCTATCGAGGAGAAAACTGAAAGAGGTTACTGATAGAAATGATGTATTGAAAAGAAGACAAAAAAAATATTTATTAACTGTTTTGTAAAAAAATGATGTAATTAATTTTGAACTTGAAAATGAAGATGTTGATATTGAAAATTCAAAATATAAACATATTGATGGAAAAGGTATTTAAATTGAATAAAGACATAAAAAATGATAAAGCTAGTTAGTTTGATATAATATCTAAAGAATTTTTGAAAGAATGGAAAAACTACTCTTCAGAAAATTGTTAGACTGTGCAATTAAATATATGATAATGAAAGCTGATCAAAAGATTTCTTGAACACTCAAATGATTCTAGCTTTTAAAAAGTATAATATCTGTTAGACATGAAGAATACTGGGCAATAAGTTTCTCATTCTTCAATAATATTATTGAAATGTGATATTACATAGGACCATTTTCATCATCTAAAATTAAATGCTGAATGTCTAAAAAAATTTAAAGTTCATTTAAACTTTTCCAAATACAACAACTACGTATTGTTAAAAGGAGGTTACCTTGACAACAGTTTGAAATTGTTGATTGTTATTGATAATTGGAAGTATCTAAATGCTGACTGGCATTTAATAAAACAACTATTAGTATAACATACAAGTTAGTAGACAACATAAGTTATTAAAGAATGCAACTGAGATCAAGCAATTTTTCAAGTGGCATTATTCTCCACTTTTCTTCAAGTATGGCTGGCCTGACTGTGACAAAGCTAACATATGAGTCGTACCTACAACTTTAGATTTTTAAAATATCGGATTTTTAAAAAAATGCTCTAACCAATTGAGTTATCTTAATAACTTGTATGTTATTACTAATAGTTAAATGTATTTGGAAAAATTTAAATAAAGTTTAATATTCTCTAGAGATTCACACATTTAATGGTAGATGATGAAAACGTTCACTATATTATCATATCTAAAATATCAGCAGCAGAAACCTTCAAGTGAATATTAGTGAGTCTTTTAAATCAAAGAATATATGAAAAAGTAGAGTACTATATTGGTAAGAACATTCAGAGATGTGAAAAAACAAGAAATGCTGTTGGTGTTATTAAAATGATTGCAGAAAGAATTATTGAAAAGAAAAAAGAATCAGTAAATGTTTTGTAGATTTAGAAAAATCATTTGATAGAGTAATACGGAATAAACTTATGGCTGTCTTAAAGAATAAAGAAATATTTGTACATTGGATATAGAATAAGAAATAGACAAGACAATAATGAGATTGAGGAAATGAATATAAAAGGAGGTGTTAGCCAAAGATATTTAATGTCATAATATACTTTTAAATGTTTATTCGGAAGATATTATAGATAGTTATTTAGATTGTGGAGAAGCTAAAGTTGGAAATAGAATAATAAAGTATATAAAATTTGCAAATGATATGTTTCTTATAGCTGAGGATGGAAAAAATCTTCAAAAGATGTTGAAGAAATTAGAGGAATGATTTATAGAATATAGAATGTAGACTAATGTTAAAAATATATGTGTTTATAGATAGAAAGAAATGCAAGAAAATCTACAAGACAATATTCATGATAATATAATTTAACAGGTGATTTGATTTAGGTACTCGAATAATTGGTTAAGTGAGCATAAAAGAAGCAAAGATGAAGTTAAAGAAAGATAGCATTAATAAAGGTGAACTTATTAAAATAAAGAAAGTCCTTTATGGACTTTTGAAGAATGAATCTAAAAAATGATTAATAAAATGCTATCTTTAGAGTGAATTATCACATGGTTGTGAAATGAGAATAATGAGTAAAAAAATTAGGAACAGATAGAAAGCTACTGAGATGTGAATGTAGAGAAGAATGAAAGAAAATATTTGAATGAACAACATGATAAATCAAAACAAAGCAAAACTCTCCATATAGTAGTGCCATCTTGTGCTAACAAGAGCAATCAATGGATGCCAGAAGGCTTGTGCACAAGATGGCACTACTATATGGAGAGTTTTGCTTTGTTTTGAATTGTTTAATAACAATTATGTGCTAATATGAGATAGTGATCGTGTGATGTTTAGTGGTTTAACATGACAAATATTTATAATAAGGATAAATAAAAAAATAAAACTGATTGAGGAAATAAAAAAAAAAGAAAAATTAGATTTAACCATATACTAAGAAGAATGAAGGTTTAATGAAATTTGTTTTTGAAAGAATGATGGTAACTAACAAAAAAAAAAGAAGGAAAATATTGTATTTATTGGATAAATTATGGAATGAGAAGAGAAATTGTGGAGTTATAGTTTTGGGAAGTGATCAGAATAGAATGAAAAAGTAAATGATTTGGCTGTGTGATTCCTCTTTGCATATATTTATAGGTCGAGCACTGTTGATTGATTAATATTGGTGTATTAAAAATTTTAGAATTATTTTTTTCATATGTCAACTGCGTTGACCGGGAAGCAAATCCAGGCCAGCTGCTTCGGAAGGCAGCTATGCTAATCACTAGGCCTTCAATGCTTGACAAAAAAATTTAGAATTAATTCCAATATATTGTTTTATTACATATTTTTGTATCGGATATATATGTGTGTGTCTGTGTACATATGCAAACAGATTTTAAATATCTCACTGCACATTAAAACCTTTAATTGCCTTTCAAAAGAGTAAGGGGAAATGAAAAACTATCATCATCATCAAATCAGTATTGCTTTGAGAAGATAATTTTAATGTACTTCCATTTTTGTTTTACTTCCAAATTCAAAATAATTGCCTATCCATTTACATTCCAGAAATTGAAGATTTAGCTAAGCTAAACAAGGGTTTAAGTGCAAAAAAAGTCTTAAGTCTTTTTTTTAAATACTAATATAAATAGTGGTACGTATTGTAATGAAAAATTATATTATTTATTATAAACATTGATTTACCTATATAATTAGAAAGTAGGTTGTAAAGTCATAATATTAAGATTTGTAGAAGTCGCTTTCATGGTGAAATTAAGCACTCAAAAGACACATAGTATTAAAGTTAAAGCCTTATATGTATTTAATTATTATTACATTAACATTAGTACAAACTTATTAAAATTGTAGTTAGATAGATTATGGGATACCTACCCATCTCTAATATCATATAAATTTCAAGATATGACATTATTTCTGAACTTTGGCTGGGTCATACACATGCAGTTGGAGGTTTAATTAAATAAAGTTATACCTAAGCTTTTAATTACATGACATTTGTTTACAAAGAGAAATTTTTATGGTGTTTCAAAATACAAGTTGTCCCCCCAAAATAGTAGCCCAGAATGCTATGTTAATTTTAAAATAATTAACAATATAAAGCTTTATTTATAGAATTTCTATATTAAAGATAATGTATAAATAATAATAATAATGATTATGGCTTGTTTTTTTTTGAAAGAAAAGATCATGAAAGTTAGCTAGTGATCTATTTTTTTAATTGTAAAATAATAATATAGATGGTGTTAAAGATGGAAAGAGATCTATCACCTGTTACCTATAGATTAATATTTATTTATATACAATCAACTCCAGTTTCCTATATTTGTGATATAAAAATTTGCAAATTTAATAACATAATAAATAAAAAAACAGTTAAAAATTTATAAATTATTAAAAAAATTGCAAAATTTTAGCATTTGGATAAATTTTCCTTATAAAAGCAGCCATTTTTTGCTCCTACGTTCTCTAAATCTGTTTCTGTTCTTTTACCTTCTTTCACTTATATTCTTACATCTTTGGAAAGAATTGTATTATATCCAAATAGACAATACAGGTTAGTAATTACACAATGTTTTGAGTAGCATTATTCTCCACTCTTCTTCAAGTGTTGCTGATATTCAAGAATCTAAAGGTGAGAATTCAACTTCTGAGTGAATATTGTCCCTGGGCATATAGGTCAGCAACACCTGAAGAAGAGAGGAGAATAATACTAATGGAAACATGTAATTACTAACCTGTATTGTCTATTAATTGTATTATATTTTTCATTTATAATAACCTCAAAACCAACATTTCCTTTAGGATGTGAAGTGTTCATTTGTGGGAAAAATTGAAAGGAAGTAATGAATTTTATAATGACTTAAAAAAATTGTTTGTTAAAATTGATCATTTATTTAATAAAAACAAGCTAGTCCATCAAAAAAAAATAGTAAAAAGAAATAAATTCATGTTAGGAGTGCATGGGTTCTTTAACTACTAAAACTGCATTCACATGGCAGACTAGAAAGTATTAAATGTATGGATAGAGGATATAAAAAATGCATGTTCCAATAAACATTGTTTCAGATTGTGTTGAGATTTTAATGACTTCCACTGAAAAGAAAGAAAATCAAACTATTTATTGCATGGACATACAAATTTATTAACTTATTTCAAGGTTCTGAAAAATTTTCTATCATAATCTTTGTATTTTGAAATATTTTTTTTAAAAAAACTTAAATTTTCTAACTCTCTGTGTTTTTGTACTCACTACGATACTAAGTGCCTTCAAGGAAATGGCTGACATGTGCTAATATTATTTGAAATTTCATAGTTTGCAATATATTTTTACTGTCAACATATTTTCTTTGAGAACGTTATCAAGTAAACATGTTAGCATATGTGTACATTTTCAGCCTAGTGTGGATAATACATTGTGAATATGTTCTTTCTATCTTTTTTTGTTATGAGCATTTTACTATTATTTTCATTGATGAATTTTTAAATATTTTAATGTGTATAATTTTTAAATTAAAGTGTTAAATTAGTTAGTTAGACCATACTTATATATGTATTTAAAATCTCTCTCTCTCTCTCTCTCTCTATATATATATATATATATAAATAACTACAACCATTAAATGTCTGTATTTTTAAATTATATAATAATAATTCAAACAAATATATTTAACACAGTATTCAAAATTAAATAATATATTCTTTACCAGAAGTACTTTCAATTGTTTCACTGACAATCTTTTTCAACTGTTAATACAAACGTACAAAAAATAAAATAAAAACTTGCATTACCCATCATTCAATCTATTCAAATTTCCCACAATTCTGTTGTCTTTATATTTGCCGATTGTTTATTCATCAAACCACCTCTATTCCTAGATATCATCATTGCCTCTTTAATTTTACGTTTTTCACTACACCTTTCAATTTGAATAATTTTTATATCTCTATTATTAAATTTAAAACCATAATTACATGTTTTATTATGATCAAATATAATTGATGGAGTATTCATATTTACTGAAGATATATTTTCTTTCTGTACACGTTTATATAATGTCTTATGATCATTATATCGTTTTTGTAATGTACATTTGGATTCCCCTATATATTTTATTCCACAACCACATTCCAACATATATATAACAGAACTTAATTCAAACTTAGAAATCTTGGCTTTGGAGTTATTTATCATATCATTTATATTATTTGAAGAGAAAAAAGAAATTCTACACAAACCACTAAAAAGTTTATAAATTAATTTAGCTTGTTGATTAGATATAAAAGGAATAGAAATCCATTTATCACTTTTTAATTTACTTAATATTTTCTTATTATTACTCCTATTTTGATTATATTTTGTAATTGTGTTATAAATAATATTCCTTCCATAACCAACATTCAACATATCAGTAATATATACATTAATATTTTCAATTTTATCACTAATAAATTTGCACAAATAGTCATTTCTAAATAAAAATGACTTCAAACCAGCTAATTTATGACTCATATGAACTTTAGAATTATATGGAATATAACCCCTAATTTCCACAGGCTTTAAAATCATATTATAATCAAACACATTATTATTTCTTTTAATAAATATATCTAAAAACTTTATAGAATCTTCCTTCTCTTCATTTAACACCCATTTTACATTATTAATCATATTTAACTCATTAAATAAATTAACTATTATTTCATTATGTGCACATATAAATACATCATCAACATATCTACAATATACTTTAATTCCTTTATATTTTATCTGAGACAATATCTTAACCTCATAATTAGAAATAAAAAATTACAAAGCTGTGATACCACCGGAAGACCCATTGGCTAACCAAAATTCATTTTATAAAAGCAATCATTAAACCTAACATATGTATTATCATTTACAAATCTTAATATTTTAACAATAAAATTTCTAATATTATTATCTATAGATTTTCAAAACAAAGCTCTTTCAATAATCTCTATTGATTCAATACGATTAATTGAACCATACATTTCAGATATGTCAAGTGTACACATAACATCATTATTATCAATTTTTATATTTTTAATCCTATTAATAAAATCAAATGATGATGAAATCGTATAATCTCCAAATCCAAGCACATCTTGCATTATTTTTTCAATATATCTACAAGCGATATATTGAAAAAATAATGCAAGATGTGCTTGGATTTGGAGATTATATGATTTCATCATCATTTGATTTTATTAATAGGATTAAAAATATAAAAATTGATAATAATGATGTTATGTGTACACTTGACATATCTGAAATGTATGGTTCAATTAATCGTATGGAATCAATAGAGATTATTGAAAGAGCTTTGTTTTTAAAATCTATAGATAATAATATTAGGAATTTTATTGTTAAAATATTAAGATTTGTAAATGATAATATATATGTTAGGTTTAATGATGGCTTTTATAAAATGAATTTTGGTTGGCCAATGGGTCTTCCGGTGGTATCACAGCTTTGTAATTTTTTTATTTCTAATTATGAGGTTAAGATATTGTCTCAGATAAAATATAAAGGAATTAAAGTATATTGTAGATATGTTGATGATGTATTTATATGTGCACATAATGAAATAATAGTTAATTTGTTTAATGAGTTAAATATGATTAATAATGTAAAATGGGTGTTAAATGAAGAGAAGGAAGATTCTATAAAGTTTTTAGATATATTTATTAAAAGAAATAATAATGTGTTTGATTATAATATGATTTTAAAGCCTGTGGAAATTAGGGGTTATATTCCATATAATTCTAAAGTTCATATGAGTCATAAATTAGCTGGTTTGAAGTCATTTTTATTTAGAAATGATTATTTGTGCAAATTTATTAGTGATAAAATTGAAAATATTAATGTATATATTACTGATATGTTGAATGTTGGTTATGGAAGGAATATTATTTATAATACAATTACAAAATATAATCAAAATAAGAGTAATAATAAGAAAATATTAAGTAAATTAAAAAGTGATAAATGGATTTCTATTCCTTTTA
This sequence comes from Epiperipatus broadwayi, assembly GCA_028023455.1. Lineage (NCBI taxonomy): Eukaryota > Metazoa > Onychophora > Udeonychophora > Euonychophora > Peripatidae > Epiperipatus > Epiperipatus broadwayi. Next base: position 30,471 of record JAQFVV010014257.1, read on the forward strand.
TATCTAATCAACAAGCTAAATTAATTTATAAACTTTTTAGTGGTTTGTGTAGAATTTCTTTTTTCTCTTCAAATAATATAAATGATATGATAAATAACTCCAAAGCCAAGATTTCTAAGTTTGAATTAAGTTCTGTTATATATATGTTGGAATGTGGTTGTGGAATAAAATATATAGGGGAATCCAAATGTACATTACAAAAACGATATAATGATCATAAGACATTATATAAACGTGTACAGAAAGAAAATATATCTTCAGTAAATATGAATACTCCATCAATTATATTTGATCATAATAAAACATGTAATTATGGTTTTAAATTTAATAATAGAGATATAAAAATTATTCAAATTGAAAGGTGTAGTGAAAAACGTAAAATTAAAGAGGCAATGATGATATCTAGGAATAGAGGTGGTTTAATGAATAAACAATCGGCTAATATAAAGACAACAGAATTGTGGGAAATTTGAATAGAGTGAATGATTGGTAATGCAAGTTTTTATTTTTTATTTTTTGTACGTTTGTATTAACAGTTGATAAAGATTGTCAGTGAAACAATTGAAAGTACTTCTGGTAAAGAATATATTATTTAATTTTGAATACTGTGTTAAATATATTTGTTTGAATTATTATTATATATATATATATATATATATATATATATATATATATATATATATATATATATATATATATATATATATATATATATATATATATATAACCCTGATATTTCAATGGACTAGCATCTGCCATTATCAAAGTTAACTTTTGAAAGAAAATAGTCCATCGAAATATGGGTGTTTAATGGAAAACAATACACAGTACAGCCAAAAAAGTTATAATTTATCTACATCATACAACTGTGAAAACATTATATATATATATTGTGCCCTTTTCTATAGGTCAGGAATAGTTCATAACAGTCAATTACTAAAAATTTTAAATTTAGAATATGTTCTTTTTATATGGTAATTGTATTAATTCAATTATGTCTTTAAAGTACAATTTGAAGCTAAAGAAAATACATAGTATATAAAATTATAGCGAATTATTTAAAAGTAGTTAAGTAAAGTTTAAAATATTGTTTCATATGGTTGTAAAAACTGGCCATATTAAATAACACAGCTATAAATATTAAAAGTATATTTAATAAATTCGATTTTAGTAGTTTAAAACTGATAATTTAGTAAATGCTATGTTTAAATTTATAGTCATATTTAATAGTCAAAATTAATATAGTATATTTTAAAAATAAACTTTATGATGGTGAAAATTATATCTAATTCTATATTTTTAAAATTATTCTTCCAAATTTTTTATACTTATTTTATATAATATAATAAGTGTATGAATTTTATATATCTGGGCAGAGAAATAGATTAAAAATTGTCTGTCAAAGTTATTAATCATGTGACTTGTATATTACATACATTCTCACACACGCTTGTTTGAATTAATAATAAAGTTTAAAATATTTTAAAAGTTATATTATAGAAATGGATAGAATTATTGCCTATCATAAAAGTAAATAGTATTAAACATTAAGTTAACTATCGTATGTAATGTTTTAAGTAATGTAATAAAGACGCATACAGATATATAAAAATTAAATATTTTGTTTAAATAAAAATAGATAAATTGAATATTAAGAAATGGAATAAGTTATTAAATGTTATTTTAAAAGTTGTTTTAAATGTTTAAATAGTTTTAATAAAATAATAATTTATTTAAAAGTAATATTTTAAATAATATTTTAAGTTCATTACGTCATAATTTCTAATTTTGAAATTTAATTCTACTATAAACTAAAAATATGTAAATTTGTTCTCAAGCTAAAGTAAGAATTAACCAATAGGAAAAGTATTCTTATGGACTATAAATATGAATTGCACGGGGGTATAGGGGGAGATTAATAATGTATTGAAACCGGAGAAAGTCTCTTTTTTTTTGGTACTTTCTTATCGTTTATTTTGCAAAAACTAATTGATAATTTTAAAGAAGTATTTTGCAAAAGGAAAGTTTAGAAAAAAATTATATATTTAGAAACTTCGTGGAGATGATTTTCTAATTTTTTTAAAAAGTACTTACCAGTCGTATTTTATCTAAAAAATTTAACCTAAACTTCGCTATAAAAAATGGATATACTGTGGAATAAAATGGATATAAATTGTAATACTGTAAAAATGTTTGGAATATTTATTGATGCAGCTTTATTAATATTTCACCGAATAACTGTTCTGGTACATAAAAAACCACAGCTCGGACATTATACGGAGTCTAAAAAATGTATTGAAACGTATTATTTATAAGTTTATCCAAGATTTATTTTTAAATAGTAATAAAACAATTATGTTTCATGAATTATTTTATAGAATATTATGTTCAAAGGAGTAAAGTGTTATATACTTTCTGAAGGTGGTATTTTTTAAAAGTGTTTTCAAGAATTAAAGAAAGAGCCCAGGAAAATATGTAACAGAAGTGTTTTTTTGATATTAAAATATCCGTTCTTAGAATTATTTAAAAATGTATTTAGAAAAGATTTGTTTAAAAGTACTTGAAGTTTTTTATTATTAAAAGAGATTTATAAAAAATACCAAATGAAAGTTTAAATGTATCAAGAAGGAAACATAGAAAAAAAAGTGAACACATAGATGAATAAAAGATGGATCCATGGAAATACAAATAGTACTTAAAAGTTTATCGAATATTTTAAAAGTTAAATTAGATGGATTGATGCATCGGATACACAGAGAATATTGGTAGAGAAGATTAAGAAGCTTCACGGGATTAATTAATATTATCTTCCTAAAAATTAAAACCAAGGATTATTTTCTAAATTTTACTAAATGGATTAATAATTATTTTTATTTTAAACTTTAACGTGCTTGGAGGAGAACATTTTTGGAAAACTCTAGAGAAAATAATAAGCATTTTGGACTTATCAGGAACTATCGTCAAGAAAATATGTAACTATAGTTTTGATTCCTTTTATTTTGTTAACCTAGTTTAAATCTAAATTTTTATATAAGATTAGGAAAAACATAAAAACATTAATTAATTAATATTAAAATTTTATAATATAACAATCTAATAAGTTAGCTAAAAATATTTTAATATAAAGTGTATGGGTGTGAATTCTTTTATATCTGCAATGCTCAAGTGGATAAAGAAAAGCCTACTGAACACGATGACTTGATAAAGGTTATTGGTAATAATAATAACTATTGATAATTTATAATGTATTTTTTTTTGTTTTCTTTAGATCATCCATAAATTGGAAGAATGAAGTGTAAAAGTTTGTTTTTACTTATATGTAAACACATTTTTATACAACATTTTAAAAAAACATTATGAGATAGGATTGATTTGAAAATATGCATACGACAATTTTTTTTTTTTTTTATTAGTGATATAATCCAACATAACAAATAATTATGTGATTCTTTTAAAATTTTCATGTTAGGATATTCAAATATTGTCTAAGTAGATTGTATATGATTAAACATACAGAGCAATGAAGTAAGCAACTTTTCTTATGGGATAGTAAGATTGTTTAACTATTAATGAATTTTATTTATTGTTTTGTAAATGCAGATAGTTATTTATCGATGTAAGATGTGGAAAATCTTGAGAAATAATGTTGAGATAGTGGCTTGGAAGTACTTAGTGAACAGGAGACCAAGATGATGTTTTAAGAAATAGGATGTTATAAGGAATGGAAATAATATTTAGTCTTTATGTGAATATCAGCATAGTTAACAAAGCCCTATGACCGATACACATTTTATTTGGACAGTGTTTATATTTCTTTAAATATTTGATGTTCTAATAAAGCTGAAGAAATAGCTTTAACATCGTCCCTGTACTAGAGGATATTAGGCAGGTAAATGCCACACCTCTTCACACTGTACCATGATTTTGAGATATGTTAAGAGTAATACTCTAGCTTTCTTCCTTAATCCTATGCATCTGTTTTTGCTATCTTTATTTCATGTAACTGCATCGTTTAGTAAGATATTTTAAAAGACATGATAAATAATTTAGAACTAAGGTTATGCTATCGTTTTTGGATAAGATTAGTTTATTTGCTTATAAGGAGCAGAATATTATAACTTAAAATTGAAGATCCAAAGTATCCTAAGGAAAGAAAAGAATCATAGAATATATTTTGAATTTTATTTCGGAAATGAAATATAAACTTTTTTAAAATAAAGTATCTAAACAAAGATATTTTCTTTAAAGTGATAATAATTTTAAAATGCTTTAGTATTATTTTTTTTAAGAGAAAAATAAGTATTGCATAATTTTTAAAATACAATAGTACAAAGTAAATTATGTAAACAATATGCATAGTATATTTTTTTTTATTGATTAACAGAAATATATTAATGATTACACTTATATTATACTAAAGTAAGGCTTAAGGAAGAATATATTATGATTAGTAAACATTGTGTGATAAATACTAAAATCTAGTACTTAATTTTGGATAATATTTTGTGTAACATCTTTGACTTTGCAAGATGAAAATTTTTTTAATATTTTGAGAAGTCCATACTCATTATAAAATTTTGTTTTCTATGGAATGTTTTCTAAGTATGAATTTTTTAAAAATAAGATAGTTTAATAATATTAAGGATAAAATGCTGTTGCTAATAAAGTAGATAAATATATTTGTAATAAGTTAACCATAATGAGAAACCCAATAGTAACATTTTTTTAAAATTTTGTCCTAAATCTAAATAAAGATATATTTGAAATATAAATTATTATTTTTTTTATAACCCGGTAGATCAAACTGTAAAGTAAAAAAGTTAAGGATATCCACTGAAAATAATGTAAATAAATTGTTTATTTATTTGTTGTTAGTAATAAACTTTGTTAAATTTTGTTATTTCAAAAATTTTGTGTCTGAGTTATTTATTTCTCCACATCGCTGCATGAAATCAGGATATATGCATAATAATTGAAACAAATATATAATTTTGCACAAAAAGATCTATAGAGAATTATTTTAAGAATTTTAAATATTTTATTGGTATTCATTATAATTAAATAATCATAATCTTACATTATTTATTGGTCATAAATCAGTTATCACAATATTATATTAAATTATATGCTATCAGTTGCCACACATATTTTGTTTGTCAGATTATTAAAATGCTACCACGTATTTATTATATCATTACATGAAGATATAAGATCATATTATATTATTTCATTATTTTATTATGGTAATAAAATTATAGTAAAAGAAAAGATATACAGAATTAGTTAAACAATGAAGAATATTATTACTGTTATTTATTATTATTAGTTTCAGTGTAGTAGATTATGACATAAAATCCCTTCTCATATTTTACTACCATATTTTAAAATTAACTTAGAATAAACTTTATGAACCTGAGATTATTTTATTTGAGCTAGATTATTATTAAATAGAAGATTAAGATTTAATTATTAGTTTAATCTTAGTGAGTAGGAAGTTATTAAAGTCGTAAGAATACTATGAGTTTGTTATTTGAAATAGTAATAAGGGGGGATAGTGTTCTTATGCCATTGAGGTAGTATCCTGTAGGATATTGGCTCAGTGTAATCTATCTTGTCACCTGTATTTTCACTTCAAGTCTCATGAAAATATTAAATATTTATTTAATTTATTTTTATAAACTGAACCTTTATTCGTATTTTAAATTTGAGCTAGTGAAATATTTTAATTTTAATGCTGAATATTTTAGTTGTTAATTATTAACTGAGATAGAACCCGTTTTATTTTATATCATATATTATCTGGAAGTGAGGATGCATGAGAGCAAGGTTAGAATATATAGTAAATAAAAGAAAATATACTATGACAGTTATTACAAGTCTCTTACGACTCAAAGTACTCATTTGTAACTAAAAATAAATATATAATGACATCCCTTTTGTAACTATCATAAATATTGATTTAGTCACTATAATCACAAGATAAATAAAAGAATCCAGTCACAGCATTATAAGCACACAATGCATCTCGAGCACTCAGAAGATCATTCCAATTCAATCACCTTAAGCTACCACAACCCTTGATATAATGATGCAAGCTCTGTTGCAATACCCCACTTCTTTCAATTATTATGCGCTGAAATATATAAAATAATGCCTTGCTCTCTCTCTCTCTCTCTATCTCTTGGAGTCTTAGAGGCAAATATTATGTATATATCAGAAAAACTATGCCTTGTCTCTCACTTGGAGTCTTAGAGGCTAAAATCATGGCAAGACAACTGTTAACTGTTTCATGATAAATAATAACTGATAAATAAGAATCATAATTTAGGTTGGAGCAGTGAATGAGATTAATCAGTCATGAGAGGCATCAATATATCACATCCTCAGGGCTATGACAAAAATTTTTCATCCATCATCAAAATTGCAATATACTCAACTAAACTCCAACAGTCAAATATCCAATATAACCTCCAAAATTATAGATTTTCTATAACTTGAACTCTCCAATACGCATGAAATTATTATTGTATAATTTAGCGTAATCAATATTTCTGTGCCTATCTGGCAGTAATACTGTATTTCATTGATAAGCTAAATATTTTTAAATAATGCTATTAACACTCAAACTAATTCCAGTTGTGTTACACATATATTATTTCAAAATCGAAACTAAGCTGTTTGATGGCTGTATTTATTTATCTGGTGACAATAGCTACTATATTTATTAATTACAATGACATCCCAATATCGCCAAATAATCTAGATCTTAAGATAATTATGTCAGTGATTATATCAGTGATTATTTTTATTTTTGTTTTATTTTTATTTGTTTAGAAATGAGATAATTTATTTATTTTATTTGTTTAAAAATAAGATAATTTATTTATCTCATGATTGTAGTGACTAGATCAATATTTATGACAGTTACAAAAGGGCTGTCATTATATATTTATTTTTAGTTACAAATGAGTACTTTGAGTCGTAAGAGACTTGTAATAAATGTCATAGTATATTTTCTTTTAGTTACAATATATATTATAACAAACTTTATTGTGTATCTGCATAGTTTTTAAAAAGAAAAAATATTTAATATAATTCTGATTAAGGCAAGATCAAAAATTCTTGCAATTATATTTGTTAGATTTAAAATTATGGATTTTATATTTTATTAAATAATTTAATTAAAGAAAGAGCAAATTGTTTTAAATATTTCTTAAATATATTTTTTGATAAATATGTGCAATTAAGATGAAATAGCTCTGAATTCTAAAAGATAGAGATAAGGCAGATTATATATATATATATAAAATTATTTAAGTAGCTAAAAAATAACAACTTTTATGGAAAAACATTTATAAAAATATAAGTATTTTTCAAAATGAATTATAAAAGGGAAAAACCAACTTCATTTTACACCTTGGGGCAAAGAAACAGAATTATAGAGTTGCAGAGTTAGTTGAAAAGGGCAACAGGATGTTTTCCATTTAAAATAAGATATTCTGTAGTGAATAGCTAAAATAATTCCTCATATATTTTGATTAAACTACTATATCAAAGATATGCTTAGCTATAGAATTAGAAAGACGTGGACAAGTTGCCCATACATATATTTGAAACAAAATAATTATCTCTCATTATCATGCTTTTGCTAGGAATTATCCTGCTTATATTGAGAATAAAAATGTGAAGATATATTATTTAATTAATGAAAGCTCTTACTTGCACTGAAAAATTATTAAAGTCATGACATCAAATAACTCACGAAAAATAGATGTTGAATGCTAAGAAAATCTATAACGTTGTGTGGGCTTATAAAAAACAAATATGCAGCTATGGATTAATCATATTAAGAGTGAATAGATCTAACAATTCAAATGTTTAAATAAATAATACTTAACTTTCCATAATCCTATTATAATTTTAATGTTTTTCTTTTGCAAGTATTTATCATCATCATCATCATCATCAATCATTATCAATCCACTACAGGATGAAGATCTCTCCAAGTTCAATCCATCTTTTCCTATCTTTAGTTTCTCTTCTCCACATCACCCCTGCACACTTTCTTATTTCATCCATCCATCTCACATGTGGTATCTTTCTGGGTCTTTTACAATCTCTTGGAATCCAGTTTAAAATTTCACTTGTTCATCTATTATCACCTCTTCTAGCAATATGTCCAGCCCAACTCCACTTCAGTCTTTTAATTTTTTCAATGAGGTCAGTAACACCTGTTTGTTCTCTTACCCATACATTGCATTTTCGATCTCTTCTTGTTACTCCCAACATGTGTCTTTCCATAATTTTTTGAGTGGTCTGAAGTCTCTGTATTGCTATTCTATTAAATGTCCAAGTCTCAGATCCATATGTAAGAACTGGTAAAACACATTTATTAAAAACCTTCCTTTTCAAACACATAGGCATATTTCCTTTTAGTATCAAGTTATTGCTACCAAAAGCACTCCAACCAAGTTTAATTCTATGATTAATTTCATACATTATTTTTCCATCTGCATTAATAATCTGATCAATATATTTGTAACTGTTAACTTCTTCTAATTCATCATAATCAATCTTTATTTTCATATTTTGAGAAAAATTATTAATCATTACTTTAGTCTTTTTTAACATTTATCTTTAGTCCTACTTTTCTACAATCACATATATTAATAAAATTGATATATATGAATGTACAGACTAAATCAATTATTTGTTTCAAAAGAAAGTTAATTTATTAATTGTTATTTATTAATTTTTTTACAACTTTCAATTTTTCTATTTGTAAATGAAAACATTTAATGAATATACTGTTTTCGTATTTAAAAATATGTGAAACACTTTTGCTTTCAATTATTAAAAGAAAAAAATCATAAAACAGAACAAGAATATTATAAACCTATTGATTTATTTTTTTTCATATGTCATAGCATCGGCCGGGCGAACACACAGCCGTCTGCAGCCAACTACTTGCTTGCCAGGCGGCTGCGATGACCTCTCGGCTAACAATGCTTGAAAATAAGCCTATTGATTTTGTCTTACATATTCAGAATTATTTCCATTATTTTAAATATAACGATTACAAATATTATTAGTTAATGCAGTAATCATATTTTATAAACTATTGATTATATCTCTGGTTATTATAAGTATGTGTTTGTTAATGAATTATATCTTAATAGAATTTTGATATTATTGATTTACTAAATAACATACTACATCTTGTTATCTGAATCTTATGTTCTTCCAAGCGATTTCTGATATGTGCACATAACCAATATTTAAAGATTTGGCTACCTGATAACTTCTTGGAATTACATGAAGAAGTGATCGATAATTTCTGAAATTATCTTTACAATATTATTGTCTGATTAAAATGTCATAGATATATAATACAAAGAAAATATATAACTATTGTCATATATTTAAGGTAGTCATGCTAAATAATTAATCATCCTTTTTATTATTATTGCAAATACTAGAATTAACATTTTTATTTATACTTTTGATATTCATATTTTAGTCATTACCATCAAAGCCCTTCCAGTTAAATACAGTTATATATATGGAACCCTCTTACCACCAACTATATGTATTTAGATATAAACTAGTGCATCAAGCTGTGTCAATTGATTGGTGTAATCATCATCATTACTGCATGACTTATTTCCAACCAATATATGGTACACCAATGTGTGGCCTGATTTTTAGAGGTATTAGATATCAAAAATATATATAATTACTTATCGACTGTCCAATATGTGATCTATAGTTTGATCATTATCTTAATCATTTTATATTTCAACAGCTTATACATGTATTTAAATGTAATTATAAATAGCAACAGCTTAATGATATGAAATTGAAACGGAATATGAAAAGCATATATTATACAGAGTTATCCTTACACCGATTTCATAATCACAAATGATACAAATATGTCATATTTATTGCAATTAATATTAGTATCGTTGATTTTATAAAACTAACTTTTATTTAGTTTTTTACTTTTTATTAGAATCAATATATATATAATTTATTTTATATTTTCCGATGATAAGTTCACGGTTATTTGAAAAATGACATACTTTGAGTATATGCGGATTGTTTCACGCTAGTTCAGCATTTTATTGCTTCTTTGAAAACTGCGCCTAGACAATATTACAGGTTACACATTTTGAAAGATATTAATAATACTAAGATCAATTTCATTTTCTGCATAAAGCTTTCAGGAAGTATTTGGTTCTTTTCTTTACATTCTGTTCAACAGAAACTGAAAATAATTATAAATATACTTATTGGTATCAAATGATCAGAGTAAAAATAAGCATCATTAATTATTCAGCTCTTGAATTTCCCAAAGGTTAGTGAACCTCGTTTTTAAATACACTTTATATACTTGTAAATAGTGTTTTCTTATAATAAAATACAATTATTTAGGAAATACTTCATAAACTTCTTTATAAATGTCATAAAATCCTTTCTATTTCCTTGTTTTATTTTATGTAAATACAAACTTACGCCTTTCTTTACAATCTTTTATATAAATTAATGTTTTGGCTGTCCCAGCAACCTTCTTCAAATTCCCTATTGACTATTTTAACGGATCTGAAGAAAACTGCAGGACAGCCATAACGTATTTATATATAAAATGTTTTGTCAGGCAGATTGGGTAAATACACACCGTTATTGATGGACTGCTTAGTTTGAACATTAGACAATGATACCAGATATCATAGTTATTATCACACATTTATTTTATCCCTTATTCTATTTGTATTAATCTATATGTCCTTATAAATACATTAATGTATATAATATATTCATTTTGCTTGATTATCATTTTTTTACACATGTATTAGCTTATATTTTATACTTGTTTCTTTTGTACAATATATAACATATTGATTTTGCATTCAATAAATTATAGAGAAAGATGAATATGATTGTATTTAAATAATGCTTTTTTTCTACACATATCATTTGCTGCTAATTGGGTACTTCATACTATAAATACTAGACTTAAAATAAATTCTTAAATTTGAAATTTTATAATTTTAATTTATTTTCTTTGAGAATCCTCTCAGTTTTATCTAATATCTAATCTATCTTATTTATTTTATTTTTTATATATAAGTAAGCTGTTGAATCAACGATAGTGTTGTTATTGATTAAAAGTTTTTTACTCACTTTTTTCTAAGGAAAATTTTAAAAAAAATGTTAAAAAATTATTTGAGATTGAACAACTTTACTATAAAGTTGATAAAAACGAAATCCACATCACCTAGTTGCCGATATTTACAACCTCTCCTTTTTGTAATTTTATTGCGTTCTTTCACTTTGGTTGGGATAAATCTTGATCCCTTTATGAGCCTTTCCTGTTATAGGAAATTTCTCTCTGCACTTTGTATGACAAAGATATTTTGGGTTTGCATAAATACTTTTACATTCTCTAATTACATGTACAATATTTCTGACTAGAATCTGTTTTTCTAATTGAAGTGTGTAGAAGAATGTAAAAATTTTAGCAAAAAAAAAAAAAGCAATGTTAAAAAAAACTTTAGCAAATTGGAATTTTCTTAGTTATTGTTTTGCAGGAGACCGAATAATCAATAAAGAGTCATATCGGAAATGTTTTGGGACAGTAGATTTATACTGAAAATTTTCACCCCCTTTAACGCAATTCTATTTAATGATCCTTTTATTTTATGAAAGTTTGTACTTAGATATGTGATTTAAAATTGATCTGTATGAGAAAATCTGGTTAGACATTTACACCTGTGTATTGTATATTTGAGAAAAATAGTTGTAATATCAATAATGATAATATTAGCAGAAAACGATTCGGGATAATAATAAATGCAAAAATAAATATTTCAATTGTTTTTATAAATTTTAAGAGCATGTAATGTGTTAACTTTTTTAATGTAGATTACTCAAGACTTAAATTAAGAATTGCTCTTGTAGTGAGGATTAATATTAACAAATATGCCTTTAGTAAAAGTCATTTTCCAGATGCAAATTTATAAGTAGTTTTAACATCATATAAAAAAATATGGTAAAAAGAGAAAATTGGTTCAGATTTAACTCATCCAATATCTTCAAATGTTGGAACTCTTAGAAATAGCAAGGAAAAAAACATGGTATTAAGTATTATTAGCACAATGGTATCTTGTTCATGTTATCGCAATTTATGTATGGACTTGGATTCAAAAAATTCAGAAAAAAGCATCTTTTCTTCCTTAATGGATAGTGTTATTGGATTATTATCACTGAAAAAGATATTTGGTAAAAGCAGTAATCTATAACCTAAAGCTAATTTAAATAAATAACGTCCTGCAACCGGAATGATTAGTTGTTATTAAAGTTAAAAACTACAATGATTTGTTATTAACGCAAAATATAGACGTCAGAATGTAATAAAGTTAGTTACGCATCTTTAGAGACACAGAGTGTTATAAAGGTCATATATTAAAAAGTTTAGAGATTAAGCTGGCAATTGCATTAAAAATAAACCTGATTTAAACATACTAATAGACATTTGAATCTTATACTAAATTTCAGTATTGGTTAAATATTAATATTTAAGATTTTCAGCTTTGTTATTTTACTAAGTAATAAAAATTTAGTGGATACAAAAAAAAATCTGTTATTCTTTTTTTTAAAAAAATCTTTTGACTGCATAAAAAAAAAAGAAAACGTGTGGATTTATTTACTCAGTTTAATAATGAAGTGATTATGGAATTTTATCACAAACAGTATAGGAATTTAGTCAAAAGGTATCATATTATTACCTCAAACCTATTTGAAGCATTAAAATTGACATATGAATTCTAAAATTGATATCACGATTCTGTTACACTTTTTGGGTTTTTATTATTATTATTATTATTATTATTATTATTATTATTATTATTATTATTATTATTATTATTATTATTATTATTATTATTATTATTATTATTATTATTATTATTATTATTATTATTATTATTATTATTATTATTATTATTATTATTATTATTATTATTATTATTATTATTATTATTATTATTATTATTATTATTATTATTATTATTATTATTATTATTATTATTATTATTATTAAGTTTCAACAATAGTAAACTTTATTTTCCTTTTAGTTACATAGTATTACAATG
>JAQFVV010014258.1:0-43589 GCA_028023455.1 Epiperipatus broadwayi
ATAAAATAATTAATAACAAGCAAATAATTTTCATATGATCATAATGATTAACATAAATTATCTCTAGTCTTAGAAGAAAGAAACTACAATGTACAATACAATGGCAGTTGTAATCATTTGCCAATAATTAATATGTAAGTATTTAAGAAATATATGTATTATCTATGCCTGACAAAACAGATATGTGTGTTTAAAGGTAGGTCTGGCATATATGCCAAATGACTTATATACATTATTCATTAAATGATATTTTATTTGGAAAAGAAAATAAACTTCCAATTTCTTATGACAGTGAGGTAAAATTTATCTTTCACCCATCCATAAATTAATTCTTGGATGGCATGAGTAAATATAAAAGGTATGACTTCAAATACTTAGCAAAGCAAATTATTTTAATCGTCTATAAATATAAAATGATTTGGTTTTAACAGAATCAATTTGTCATGACTTATAAAGCAAAGAGTGGCCTTTATTGGAACTAAGAAGTGAAACAGTACTAACGCTTTACGAGCAATGAAACACATATGAAACAAATGGCTTTGTGAATTATTTATGAAGATTAAGGGTGGCTTGTATTCAACAAGTTTGTTTTTGCCCTATGAAGGATCAAGGGAACACAAGAAAGCCAAGTAGGGACTCAGCCACAAACCATTGGTGTTCCAATAAAGTGACAAACAAATGAGGAAGTAATATCTTCCTATATTTTAAAATATCAATAACATGTCTAGAATGACAAAGCCCAAGGGACCGAAAGGATGGCTCATGTTGGCAATGTTCTGAATGGTAATGATATAATAATCATAATATTTAATTAAAAGCCTAAGTTACATAATATAAGTGCTTAGCATAATGAACTGATCATATAAGATTAAAAACAAACTTATTATGAGCAAATTTGCTTAACATGATTATGTAATGATAATAATAACACCCTTTATATCATACCTTCCCCGAACACAAATGTCGGATATGAGATTTGAATTAGAAAATATCTATTTTCCTTTCCTTATTAATATTCATAAAACATTTATAAAAAATAATTAAATAAGTGGTCAAGAGTATAGTGGCTATAAATTAAGCTAATAACACTTATTAGCTCTTGGAAAAATAATATTAAGCAACTAAATAAATATTCCAACCCAATAATTAGTAGAACCGTTATTAATTTCATTCTAACAGGAAAATCATTAGGCTATAAAATTAATATAACATTTTTTTTCTTAGGATCAGTTTAAATGAAGGATATTGGAGTTGCAAGTTTTATTGGCATATAATATCGCAAATATATAATATTAACAAAATGAACAAGAATTAATTAAAATGAAACACCATAAAAGGCGAAAGAAAATTTCTAAGATATTAGTTTAAGACTAGAAATATAATGAAATACAGAATTACTGTAACAAAATTTTAAAGCATTTTAACATAAGTGGAAAAACTTAAGGCAATAGTTACTTTTAAATATGAGTTGAATATAGTTCATGAACAGACCAAAAAATTGCAGTTTAAAAATAAAAAGGTTACCAGTTCTTCCATAGATCGCTCATTGATTCATAATGACAGAATCCGGTTGGATTTAGAAGACAATGTAGATGTGCATTTAATTCATGTAGACTTTATTTGTGGATTTGTTTTTTTTTTGGATTTTACACAGCATATGATTGGTATTGAACAGTTCTATTTTAGCAACATTTTGAAGATTTGTTGAAGAACTTCAGAATCCAGCAATCAGATCCCCAGAGTTGGCTGCATGCCATAATGTGAACACTCTTAAAATTCAAAATTAAAACTGACATAGTTTCCGGTGGCAACTCTTGTTAAATTTGTAGTAATGACTCCTTTTAGAAACTTTTCCAAGGTTTTTATTTTTTTGTCTATGGTTTCCCACCCATTATTATCTATATACCTTAAGGCTAAAGCTTTTACATTATTAATAAATTACATTCAAATATCAGCCTTTCAAGCCAATTGTGCATGTGATTTGCGAGTGTTAATAATAAATGAATACTTCCCTTTCCAACACAAGATATAGTATTTATGCAGGAATAAAATGAATCCACTTATTCCAACAACTCAAATGCTTATATATGAGCAAATCTGAAGTACTGGCAAGGAAAGTGTGAGGATAGACTACTCACTTTAAATTACTATTTATGATGTCTGAATGAATGACGTTGGTGAAATTGTCTAGAATTTACTAAACATCACTCTAACTGAAACTTAATCATATGTTAATAAAACAAACTTTCTCTAATTGATTTTCGATCTATTACTTCGATAAGACTTTTAAATCCATTGTCTGAATTCATTGTCTATTTAGAAAATGAATTCGTAAAATTTAAACAAACGATTTTAATTTGGAACCATCCTTAAAGTTTTAACTTATTATTTTAACTAATTAATAAAAAAATCACTATTGTCTTTAGGAAAGGACAATTTGAAAACTTATCAAAGAAATGTAACTTTTAGTCATAAAAAATTAGATCAAAATTGTAAAATATAAAATAAAACATTCCGATATAATGAAACTTTATAACGCACATATATTTAACTATTTACAAATATATACACCTAATCTGAATAACTAAATACCCTTTAAATAGCATTATTTTAATAATTAACCATGAGTTAATTAATAATATTAACAAATTAAACCTAAGATAATTAGATTCAATAAATATTTAAATAATAACCTGTTTTAACTGAAATTAATGTATATTGAAGATGGTATAAACTTTCATTACAAGATTCAGAAATATTCATTGTTCATTACTGGGTTTGCACTAGGTTAATAAGTGGAATCTCAGGAAGCTCGGATCGAACTTAGATCCGACTGCTTCAATATATATATATATATATATATGATCATTTTCATTCAAATTTTTTTAATAATTTAACTTTCATCTAATCAAATATTTATTTGGAATCAAAGTTTACTGTTACATAAGTAAATCTTTATTTAAATCTCAATTACCATTACAATATATTGAACCATTATACTTTGATATTTGAATTAATAAGCATAACTATAATATACAAAACCATATTGGCTTATTAAATAAAATCAATTTCCATTTCTATTAATATATTATTGCAATCAATAATAAATTTAAGAACTGATACTTATATGTTTCTTATAATACTACCTAATATAATAGATAAATAATATTATTCAACATGTCTCCTGGACAGACTTTATTGATTATAGTGTACTGGAATATGTGCATCTTATTTTTTTTCAAAAGCACAATCAATGTATTCCCTTTTTCTATTTACCCAATAAATATTGATCTGCTTATGTGAATACTAGACAATATATTAAATTACTCTTGTGGCATTGATAATCATAAACATTATTAGTTAGGTGAGGCAGACTTCTAATGATAGTTGAAGTTTTAAATAAAATATAATTTAGCAAACATATTAAGGTATAATTGTCAGATCTTTTTGAGTTATATATTTGAATGATAACAGTACTATAAGTTAGGTAGAGTACTGTGTTTTCACCTAAAAGGATTAAGCAATAATTCTTATACCAATAATGAAAGGTTTGTTGTTACTTGAATTATTATTTGTTTAAGCACATAAGGATGCAATAAAAATATTATCATGCCTCCCCTATTAACGTTAAAATTTTGGAAGAATATTATACAAACTTCTCCAATAGTTTGATTTGTTGTTTGCACCACTTCGTTTGATAACACATAGGCATTTGCCACTCAGATTAAAAAAAAACATTTAGTAGATAGAACAGTACAATATAATTTGAAATAAGTAGAAAACTTATTATTGTTATAATTACATCTATTATTGAATATTTTGTTTTATAATTAATATATTAATTGTTATATTTTATTATATAGTTGTTTGTGGTTTATTGAAAGTTATCTTCTTCATCTACAGGGTTTTTTTCTAAATGGATATGGTCATATTAATCTGTATGTAAAATATAATATTCTTGATGGGATTTATCTACACTATTTCTCATTTTATTTCCCTTTGATAATAATGGATTTATTGAGATATGATGGGATACAATAAAATTCATTTTGCTATCTTTATCATATCTTGGACATATCATTCTTCAAATTACAAGTCACAATTTTGTCTGCAACAGTTATTTACAAATTTTATTAACAACCCTGAGATAACTAACTGAAGTAAAATATGTATAACTTAGTATAAAATAACTTGGTAACAATCTTAAGTACAAAGCATAAAATTTTATGAGAAGCATTACACACCCTTTCTACATAAAGCTTTATACATTTAGTGAATTATTAAAAAAAACATTGAGATTAAATTATTAAAGAATTAAAAAATAATCTGAGATATTAAAAAGAGCAAAATTCTCCATACAGTATTGCTACCTGTGCTAAACAGAGTAATCAATGGAAGCCAGAAGGCTTGTGCATAAAATCCCTATATAATGCCTACTCATCCAATATCCCCAGACTAGTTTCTGGCTTGTGGCCTTCATCAGTGAGGAGCTTTGGATCTGAGAGCACTGCATCTAGATCTTAGGATCTAATACAACCCTCTAGCAACCACCTTTTATCTCTACTTAACTACAAAACTATGAGAATGAAATTGAAAACACAAAAAATATTTTCAATCTAAGCTCAATAGCTTAAACAGTCATATGGGTCTGACCTCAGTTCAGCACCCATACATTTTGGTGTCTTTGGCACTTTTACAACCATAGCCACCACTATCCCATTAGGCAGGATTGGTGTTAAACCATTAAGCATCATATGATCACATTTCCTATACTAGCACATTAATTGTTGATAAACAGAGCAAAACTCTCCATACAGTATTGCCATCTGTGCTAAACAGAGTAATCAATGGAAGCCAGAAGGCTTGTGCATAAAATCCCTATCTAATGCCTACTTATCCAATATTCCCAGACTAGTTTCTGGCTTGTGGCCTTCATCAGTGAGGAGCTTTGGATCTGAGAGCACTGCATCTAGATCTTAGGATTTAATGCAACCCTCTAGCAAACAGCTTTTATCTCTACTTAACTACAAAACTATGAGAATGAAATTGAAAACACAAAAAATATTTTCAATCTCATTTTCAATTTCATTCTCATAGTTTTGTAGTTAAGTAGAGATAAAAGGTGTTTGCTAGAGGGTTGCATTAGATCCTAAGATCTAGATGCAGTGCTCTCAGATTCAAAGCTTCTCACTGATGAAGGCCACAAGCCAGAAACTAGTCTGGGGATATTGGATGAGTAGGCATTAGATAGGGATTTTATGCACAAGTCTTCTGGCTTCCATTGATTACTCTGTTTAGCATAGGTGGCAATACTGTATGGAGAGTTTTGCTCTGTTTATCAACAATTAATGTGCTAGTATAGAAAATGTGATCATGTGATGCTTAATGGTTTAACACCAATTCTGCCTAATGGGATAGTGGTGGATATGGTTGTAAAAAAGCCAAAGACACCAAAATGTATGGCTGCTGAACTGAGTTCAGACCCATATGACTGTTTAAGCTATTGAGCTGAGATTGAATATATTTTTTGTGTTTTCAATTTCATTCTCATAGTTTTGTAGTTAAGTAGAGATAAAAGGTGGTTGCTAGAGGGTTGCATTAGATCCTAAGATCTAGATGCAGTGCTCTCATATCCAAAGCTCCCCACTGATGAAGGCCACAAGCCAGAAACTAGTCTGGGGATATTGGATGAGTAGGCATTGATAGGGATTTTATGCACAAGCCTTCTGGTTTCCATTGATTACTCTGTTTAGCACAGGTGGCAATACTGTATGGAGAGTTTTGCTCTGTTTATCAAAAATTAATGTGCTAGTATAGGAAACGTGATCATGTGATGCTTAATGGTTTAACCTGAGATATTATTGATAGTAGTACAAGTAGATTTACATATACATTAAAAAAATAGTATAGTAGTTATTAATTATTATTAGTAATATGGATGTGGTAATAAATTCAAATTAGATTATTTTAGATGGAAAAGTCTCTATTGCACATTTACTCTAGCACTTGCTCATTTTCAACTGCCTCTCTACATGCATCTCATTAAAGATATCAGTTCAGTATATATTATAAAATTATATAAAAACATAATAATCAAAATACTCTGGAATAAACTCTATAATATTCAATATACTGATGTATAAAAAATCAACAATAGTAGCCAACTTATGCCAGTGTAAATTCTATTTAGGATAGTGTAAATTTCCATAAGCTGGCTACTTTTATTAATGCCTTTTTTTGATATTGGCATATTAAATATTATGGAGTTTATTCCGGAGTATTATATATATATATATATATATATATATATATATATATATATATATATATATATATATATATATATATATATATATATATATATATATATATATATATATATATATATATATATATATAATGGTTTCACAGTTACATGATGTAAATGAGTTACAACCTGATTTTGATAATACTAAAATACTTGCTAATTTGGAAAAATATGATTTGAGAACCATGAAGGAGTCAATTGAAATATTAAAAATACCAACTGATTTAAATCAAGGTGATGAAAAACAATGTATTCCAGTCTTATGGAGACTACTTATTTTATCTCTTTCATTTAATATACATTTAAAACCATTAATGATGAAACTGAATAAAATAAATATTTTGTTAATCCACATATTCTGAATGCTTCACTACTTCATGATCAATCTCATTTTTTATCTTACACTCAATCTGGTTATTATTTGAGATCTAATGGGTTTTTTTTTTTTGAAAAGTTAGGTTTGACAATTGCGATTGCAATTTTGTCAAAACATTGGGAAGTAATCAAAAGTAAAACATGGTTTAATACAAAAGCTATTATATATATATATATATATATATATATATATATATATATATATATATATATATATATATATATATATATATATATATATATATATATATATATAAAAAGCACTATAATATTTTTAATGGATGTTTTAGATAGAAATATTTAATATGTAGACTTATCCACTTATAGTTATTTAGTTAAAAATCACTTGCCTGAGAACAATGGCTAATGGAAATCAACTTCTTTGAGCCAAGAGTTAAAGTAAAAACAAAAACAATCAAGCCTTTCAGATTTTAATTTAATACTTGGCTTAGGGCAGTTAGTTAACATTAGCCATTGTAAGATTTGAAATACAGACATTCTTATACCTGGAACTTAATTACAAATAAAGGGGATTTGATTTCAGACTTTCAAGCAACTCCCAACTATCCCCACTATCTCATACTACTGATGCACATGTCCACACACATGTAATAAGTTAAGTGTTTTCTATAAATGGATATTTACACAAATTAAATATTTTCGTAAATATATATATATATATATATATATATATATATATATATATATATATATATATATATATATATATATATATATATATATATATATATATATATATATATATTGTAACCTAGTGTTATTGACACTTGATTTACTTGGCATTATTTCTGTAGGAAAACAATGCTATTCTTTAAAGAAATAAAAAGATAAAATAACAATAGTAATAATTGATTAATAAAGTATGCTATTCACTCACTTTGGCATGTTTTGGGTGAATAACTAATAGATTTAATAACTCAATGTCATTTTAAAGAGAGAACATGAATAATTTAATTTAGATATTAATAATTAGAGCAAATTAATATGGTATAAAAGCTAAACAGTAATTGATTTTGGATGGGTAGAGGGGAGAGTGGATGAGTGTCTTATCATAAAGCACAATAACTTCTGGTAATTTCTTTTTGTAAAAAAAAAGAAGAAAGATAAAAAAAAAATAATATAATGTTTAAAGAATTATACATCACTGATTGTTAATTTAATGTATTTATTATTATTTTTTTTATATTGTCAAATTACTTTGTAATCCAGGTAAATAATACGGAAAATTATATGATTGTCATAAAGTGATTCCTTTCTTTTATTTATGTTATAATCAAATGATTATTTTTCTGGAAGAGGTCGCTAAAGAAACTAAAAAAAAAAAATGCTATAACAAAATATTTCTTGTTAATGTTTTGAAACGAATTTATACTGTATTAATTGAGGAAGTTATTCCTAATTATTCTTAAATAACACATCCACTTTATTTAGTTTAAGATAGTATGCTACCAACTATTTTGAATGTTCCTTTATTAAAATTAAAATTATTATACTTTTATTCTATGATGTCCATTGATTTCAGATGTTGATCAAAGTATTCACGGTAACATAAGTTTATTATAATCAGTGTATTTACTTATCCTGCCCAGATATAGCATTGGTATATGCATAATATTCGCATAGGTAATAATTATAATGTATTTATTTTGTGGGATGAAAAATGATCTCCCCAAAAGCTTTGTTTTCCATGAGAGGAAGATTTTAAATATAATGTTTGGGTATGTTTATAGCCCAAGTGATCGATTCTCATAGATAGGACGATCAAGAATTTATCTAGCATTTAGTATGCTTCATTCGTTTAAATCCCAGGAGAAGATTGTATTTGGTGTGTGTTCGTTGTATGCCCAAGTAAGAGGCAAGAAAACACAAAAATATTTTAATGTAGTAGATTACTTTACAGACCTTCGTGGTTATTCCATATTCCTCATGTGAAAATAAAGATAGCTCCACCATGGAAGGTGTTGATTATTGTGCTTAATTTTGAAAGTTCGGGCAAGATAAAGGTTATGTTGGAGGTGTTAGTTCCTCAAGATCCACTTTAGTATAAATAGTGCATTAGTGACTAGGATCAATGTCTGTATTGTGCTGATAAATATTGCTAGTATTTGACAAGGAAATCAATGGAGAAAGTAATTAAAATTGCGTAATTTAAAACGCTTATTTTCTGAAGGAATATTCAAATGCAATATTTAATTCTGGTTAGTAATTAAATAATACTCATATTTCAAAAGTATACGTATGAATAAAATTTGTATCATAACTTAAGTTAGCATTAAGTTAAAGGTAAGATGGTAAGTGTAACTTCTGATAACTGGCCTATAATTAGAATAGGTTATCCCATTAAAGACCATAGATAAAGTAAATGTATTAGAAATAAATTTAATATTTTGCATATTGCATATGATTGGATTAATCATTTTAAAAAAAAAATGAAAAAAAAAATGAACAAAAAAAAATAGTTAGTCAATAATTTTGAATAAAAGCTTCTACAAGGTTATCAAAATTTAATAAACAATGTATTGGTAATGAAATGTATTTTTAGTTAATCAATCCATACGATTACATACAGGAGAAGTAGTAACCTCTAGTCCATAACCTAAAGAGTATACAGATTAATGTCAGTTATATTTTATATTTTTGTATTACTATGGGATTATTGAATAAATGTTCATATATTTTTTTTTTGTGATAATAATAAATTATAGTCTGGTTAAAATTTGTTGTAGATTCATTTTTTTTTGTTTTTATATGCTAAATATAAGTGTTTGCACAATATTTGCAAAACCTTTTCTTGAGTCCGAAATCATTCCAAATTCTTAAAAACGTAATATTCCAGATAAATAAAGTTAAGCGGATCAGAATATGTCATTATATTTTAGTTTAATGATAATTGTTTATGGAGTTGAAAACTTAAGACTAAACATTCACCTTTGTATAAAAAAAAAATGAATTTATTCCCAAACCATTAACTTTGGTTGCACAATATACCATTCCCATTTAGTTAAATTGTCTAAGTAATAAATCTTAGTTATATTATTGTGTTGTCATGGATGATGGAAGGACACAAAAAGCACCCTTGTCTTTTTATTATTCTGACTGAGAATCTGGAAAAAAAAAGGCTGTGTTATTCAAAATTATACATCATTATTGAATTGAATTATCATCTCTTTAAATAATATAGCAATTGAATTTAAGTAAAATAAATGTTTCCTATAGCCGACCAGAATGCCAGTCATATGCGACAACACAATACTGCTGAGCATTTCCTTACATGAAACAAAGAACCCTGAGATTAATATTATTATAATTATTCTTTAAATTAATAAGTGATCAATTATTGTTGTTATTACAATCGTGGCATGGCTTAAGAGAATTTAATGTACAATTGTATTATATGAAAAGTATTTTGGATCATTTTGGAAAATTGATGGATATGTTGCTTTTATTTTGGTTGCCTTAACAACAACCAGAAAAATTTGTGTCACAAGTGCAAATAAACTAAACAAATAAATAAAATAAACTAATAAAAATATTGGGTTAGAAATAAATAAATAAATAAATTTCTAATAAAACTAATAAAGTTTACTGGGTTAGAAATGGCCGCCCAACTACAGGGGCCTTCGATGGCTATAGCTGGCCACGAGGAATTTATTAAACTTTTCTTGAAGTCAATATTAATATTGTTTGCACTTGAATGGATTAGTTATTCATTGATTAAAGATATTTGCCAATAATGAATTGTTTTAGCCATAAGATATTATGTGAATATCTATTATATGATCTAATCTTTTGCCACTGAAAAATAAATAATTAATTTGTCAGTTTAGGATGTTGTGGTCTGTAGGCAATTCCATAAAACACTGTAATGATTTATCATTTATGATGATCTGTTTGTCTGGTCTTGTGATTGGCACTTATGCTATATTACATAATATCTAATGAGATTTATATGGACCAAGAAGCATGTTAAAAAGAAAAACAATATTTTGTAGTTAATGTTGGAGCTTTAGGGATATTAAATGTCAGAGCATAGTTTTGGTGTAGATTGTTTTTGGTAGGAGAGGCATGGAGGCAGGATGTCTTGTCAATAATTTCTTATCGATAAATTTATTAATAGTTCATTGCAAATATTTCAGTACTGTTAAATACTAAAAGAGTTAGAATTTTAATATGAGTGAAAACAAAGATAATCATAGTATTTCCGAGGATTTGTGAGGATCCCAAGAGTTACAATCCCCTGATACACAGACTCCATATTTTAGTGTACAATTAAAAGAGGAAGGGGAAGATTTGGATATAGCTAACCCAGAAGAAGCCACAATAATAAAGGGAAAACATGAAAATGAGCCAGATCAATTAATGAGAAATACATTGGAGGAATTCTTGAAAAAATTAGAAAAATCAAATAGTGAATTAAAAAGTCAGATACAAAACTAAAATAGTGAATTAAAAAGTGAATTAAAAAGTCAGATCCAAAACTCAAATAGTAAATTAGAACAATCAAATAGTGAATTAAAAAGTCAGATACAAAACTCAAATAGTGAATTAAAAAGTGAATTAAAAAGTCAGATCCAAAATTCAAATATTAAATTAGAGAATAAAATGCAGGAGATCAAAGAGACATCTCAAAATCAAGTACAGGAGATAAAGGACTTAAGGGAAGATTTGAGAAATCATGTAGAAGAATCAAAATTGGCCTCTGAAAAGCTGGAAATAAGAATAAGGAAAGAGATCGAAACAAATTCTGAAAGGGCAGAAAATATTATTGAGGCTATCCAGCAGGACTTTAAAAGTCAATATATTGTATTAAACAACAAAGTACAGGAAATAAGAAATTATCAAAAGGAAACAGTCGTATTCCAAATAGAAGTTCAGGATAGAGTTGAATCTATTAAGGGAGAATTAGACAGTGCTAGAAGTGAAGTTAGTAATTTGAAAGAGGAAGTTAAAAATATAACTCTAGCACCTGACAATGTAGTGAAAGGATGTCAGAGTCAGATTACAAGATTAATAGCTAAACTAGAAACTCAAGAGTTGACCCAATGTGAGATTAATCAAAATCTAGAAAGTGAGCTAAGTCAAGTTATGGGAAGAGTAGAAAATTTTAATGATATAATAAAGAGTAATGCACAGCTATTACATAATAATCTCCAAGATGAAATAGGGGAATTAATGACTCAGTGTGAGAGTAAAGTCTATCAAAGGTTAGAAGATAAATTCGGGATAGATAAAGATGAAACTATAAACCAATTGGAACAACAGATTAAACACTTAAATGTAGGCCTAAAAGATAGTTCAAAGAGAATAGACTGTGAATGGCAGAACTATAAGTTAGAATTAGAGAGTCGAATGCAAGCTATAGACTATAATAGGGATAATTTTACAAAAAGTAAAAAAGTTGTTCAAAGTAAAGGAAACAAATAATGGTCATAATAACCAAGTAATATCTGAGTTACATACGGTAATTAATCCAGTAGAATCAATATACGATCCATTAAATGAGGCTAGAAGTAAAGTCATGCTAGAGCCAGAAAGTAATAGCTCCATGGCCTTAAAATTCTTAAAAATAAATTTTTTTAGAGGTGAATATCTGTAGAATCCACACGAGTATCTCCAGAATCTGGAGGAGTTATTCACCTTATGTCATTTATCTGAGATAGAAAAGATTGCTATTGCCGCTAACCATTTGTGTGCAGCATCTAAAGACTGGTGGCAATCATTATTTATTAAACCAGAAACATATGGAGACTTCAAATATCTTATCATAGCCAGTTTTTGGGGGTAAGACCGCCAAGATAACCTGAGATATCAGATATCTCAGGAAAGATATCATGTAAATAAGGGTAGTTATAATCAGTTTTTCAGGAGTCAGGCTGTCAAATTGAAAACCTTGACAGCTTATCCTTTATCTGAGACATAAATTGTGCAAATAATTCGCCATAATCTGCCGAGGCATATAAAGCAGATCTTGATTGCTGCTGACAGACATACCATAGAAGAGGTAGTAGAAATTTTAGATTCGTTAGAGACCAGCGATAGGAATATTGATAATAGAATTAGGGTAAATAGAGACACCCATCCGATGGTGAGTAGTATCAATTTCGCAGATAGGTCACATATGGGAAGGAGGAAGTTAGAGAAAAAGGAAATTATAGGATGGATCCCTATGTTAGACAGAATAGCCACCTCAGTAGGCCAACAGTTAAGAGTAGAATTCTGAATGAGAATCAGCCTTCTACTAGTGGTATCCCAACAATACCAAAGAAAAATATAAAAGGTAGTAAAAGTAGCGGGGCATTAAATTAAAAAGGACCTCACAGGAATGTTCCCCACTTCGGGGCCCTATTTTTAAACATACGGGGAACAGCATAATGTAGAACATGACCAAGCACTGGCCATAATTAACCTTAAAAAAGATGGGTGATAAATGCACTCGTTATTCCAAAACCAGTCCACATCCTTTTAAAGTCCATGATTTTGTTTTAATTAGAACTCCCCATGTGAGTAATCTCCAGAAACATATGTTTAGAAAATTCATGTATCTTTATGAAGGCCCCTATGAAATTGTGAAACAAGTGGGTGAGAATGCCTTTTTGGTCTCAACCCCTGATGGAACAAGAGGTACCTATAACGCCCGAAGCTTACTACCATATCCCAAGCAAAATTAAATCCTCTAAACTGTATTTATTGACATAAGAAAGAAGTAGGATATAAACTTAGTAATACCATAAGAAGTGTTAAAAATGCATATATTATTTTATTTTTTTATTTATTATAACGGTGGGAGAATTGTAACCTAGTGAAATTGACACTTGGTTTACTTGGCATTATTTCTGCAGGAAAACAATGCTATTCTTTAAAGAAATAAAAATATAAAATAACAATAGTAATAATTGATTAATAAAGTATGCTATTCACTCACTTTGGCATGTTTTGGGTAAATAACTAATAGATTTAATAACTCAATGCCATTTTAAAGAGAGAACATGAATAATTTAATTTAGATATTAATAATTAGAGCAAATTAATATGGTATAAAAGCTAAACAGTAATTGATTTTGGATGGGTAGAGGGGAGAGTGGATGAGGGTCTTATCATAAAGCACAATAACTTCTGGTAATTTCTTTTTGTAAAAAAAAAGAAGAAAAATAAAAAAAAATAATAATATAATGTTTAAAGAATTATACATCACTGATTGTTAATTTAATGTATTTATTATTATTTTTTTTATATTGTCAAATTACTTTGTAATCCAGGTAAATAATACTGAAAACTATATGATTGTCATAAGTTTTTCCTTTCTTTTGCTTATGTTATAATCAAATGATTATTTTTCTGGAAGAGGTCGCTAAAGTAACTAAAAAAAATGCTATAGCAAAATATTTCTTGTTAAAGTTTTGAAACGAATTTATACTGTATTAATTGAGGAAGTTATTCCTAATTATTCTTAAATAACACATCCACTTTATTTAGTTTAAGATAGTATGCTACCAACTATTTTGAATGTTCCTTTATTAAAATTAAAATTATTATACTTTTATTCTATGATGTCCATTGATTTCAGATGTTGATCAAAGTATACATGGTAACATAAGTTTATTATAATCAGTGTATTTACTTATCCTGCCCAGATATAGCATTGGTATATGCTTAATATTTGCATAGGTAATAATTATAATGTACTTATTTTGTGGGATGAAAAGTGATCTCCCCAAAAGCTTTGTTTTCCATGAGAGGAAGATTTTAAATATAATGTTCGGGTATGTTTATAGCCCAAGTGATCGATTCTCATAGATAGGACGATCAAGAATTTATCTAGCATTTAGTATGCTTCATTCGTTTAAATCCCAGTAGAGGATTGTATTTGGTGTGTGTTCGTTGTATGCCCAAGTAAGAGGCAAGAAAACACAAAAATATTTTAATGTAGTAGATTACTTTACAGACCTTCGTGGTTATTCCATATTCCTCATGTGAAAATAAAGATAGCTCCACCATGGAAGGTGTTGATTATTGTGCTTAATTTTGAAAGTTCGGACAAGATAAAGGTTATATTGGAGGTGTTAGTTCCTCAAGATCCACTTTAGTATAAATAGTGCGTTAGTAACTAGGATCAATGTCTGTATTGTGCTGATAAATATTGCTAGTATTTGACAAGAAAATCAATGGAGAAAGTAATTAAAATTGCGTAATTTAAAATGCTTACTTACTGAAGGAATATTCAAATGCAATATTTAATTCTGGTTAGTAATTAAATAATACTCATATTTCAAAAGTATACGTATGAATAAAATTTGTATCATAACTTAAGTTAGCATTAAGTTAAATGTAAGATGGTAAGTGTAACTTCTGATAACTGGCCTATAATTAGAATAGCTTATCCCATTAAAGACCATAGATAAAGTAAATGTATTAGAAATAAATTTAATATTTTGCAATTTGCATATGATTGGATTAATCATTTAAAAAAAAATGAAAAAAAAATGAACAAAAAAAAATAGTTAGTCAATAATTTTGAATAAAAGCTTCTACAAGGTTATCAAAATTTAATAAACAATGTATTGGTAATGAAATGTATTTTTAGTTAATCAATCCATATGATTGCATACACGAGAAGTAGTAACCTCTAGTCCATAACCTAAAGAGTATACAGATTAATGTCAGTTATATTTTATATTTTTGTATTACTATGGGATTATTGAATAAATGTTCATATATTTTTTTTTTTTTTGTGATAATAATAAATTATAGTCTGGTTAAAATTTGTTGTAGATTCATTTTTTTTGTTTTTATATGCTAAATATAAGTGTTTTCACAATATTTGCAAAACCTTTTCTTGAGTCCAAAATCATTCCAAATTCTTAAAAACTTAATATACCAGATAAATAAAGTTAAGCAGATCAGAATATGTCATTATATTTTAGTTTAATGATAATTATTTATGGAGTTGAAAACTTAAGACTAAACATTCACCTTTGTATATAAAAAAAAAAAAATGAATTTATTCCCAAACCATTAACTTTGGTTGTACATTATTCCATTCCCATTTAGTTAAATTGTCTAAGTAATAAATCTTAGTTATATTATTGTTTTGTCATGGATGATGGAAGAACACAAAAAGCACCCTTATCTTTTTATTATTCTGACTGAGATTCTGGAAAAAAAAAAGGCTGTGTTATTCAAAATTATACGTCATTATTGAATAGAATTATCATCTCTTTAAATAATATAGCAGTGGATATGCGAGATGAAGACACATTGAATTTAAGTAAAATAAATGTTTCCTATAGCTGACCAGAATGTCAGTCATATGCGACAACACAATACTGCCGAGCATTTCCTTACATGAAACAAAGAACCCTGAGATTAATATTATTATAATTATTCTTTAAATTAATAAGTGATGAATTATTGTTGTTATTACAATCGTGGCATGGCTTAAGAGAATTGAATGTACAATTTTATTATATGAAAAGTATTTTAGATCATATTGGAAAATTGATGGATATGTTGCTTTTATTTTGGTTGCCTTAACAACAACCAGAAAAATTAGTGTCACAAGTGCAAATAAACTAAACAAATAAATAAAATAAACTAATAAAAATATTGGGTTAGAAATAAATAAATAAATAAATTTCTAATAAACCAATAAAATTTACTTGGTTAGAATATATATATATATATATATATATATGATAAACAAAAATGCAAGTTAAAAAACTTGCTAACGCTTGTATTTATGTCCACAGATGGCGTCCTACCAAGACTGCCAATCAAGCGTATGTTTTGTTTACATAAACGTCAGAGTAGTTAGTATTCACTATCTCTAACTATAATTCCACTTTCAGATCATGATTTCAAGCTATTTGCTATCGTCAATGAAAGACAGGAATAAAGAAACTAGATCTGAATACAAACTCTGAGCGTTTATGAAACAATTTCTATTCAGCTTGCAAGCGTGAATTTTTTAGACACGTAATGTCTTCAAACTCAGCATAGCAAACCAGATAGTTACATGGGTCTGATCTCAGTTCAGCATCACCACATAGTAGAAGCCTCTGCAATCTATATCATTGCAAGAAAGACCTCAAAGGTACATTTATGATAAATGTACCTTTGAGGTCTTTCTTGCAATGATATAGATTGCAGAGGCTTCTACTATGTGGTGATGCTGAACTGAGATCAGACCCATGTAGCTATCTGGTTTGCTATGCTGAGTTTGAAGACATTACGTGTCTAAAAAATTCACGCTTGCAGCTGAATAGAAATTGTTTCATAAACGCTCAGAGTTTGTATTCAGATCTAGTTTCTTTATTCCTGTCTTTCACTGACGATAGCAAATAGCTTGAAATCATGATCTGAAAGTGGAATTATAGTTAGAGATAGTGAATACTAACTACTCTGACGTTTATGTAAACAAAACATATGCTTGATTGGCAGTCTTGGTAGGACGCTATCTGTGGACATATATATATATATATATATATATATATATATATATATATATATATATATATATATATATATATATATATATATATATATATATATTATTTTTAAATACCCTTAAATGGTTAATCTTATCAGTGAAAATCATGTTCCTAAATACATGATGTCTTTTTTTTAAATTATGAAGGGAAAAAGTAAAACATTCTATAATATGCAAGAAAATATTATGCTGCATTGGATTATTATGTAGTCAGGAACATTTGATACTTTACTTGAGAGTCTGAGCTCTGCTCTCATTTAATGATTAGGATGATTAAGATGGGGAAAACATGTATTCCCATTTTGTAAAATAAAATCTACATCAATTTACAAATAATTATATAAGGGTGCAATTAATTGTTGCATTATCTATTAGCTTTATTTTATTATAGGATATGTAAAATATATCCCTGGCCCATCTTTTTTTAAAGAATACTGCATATGATAAAGTAGTACTCTCTTATCATAATACTTAAATCATTCCCTATTAATATTTATTAATATTGTTTTCAACCAAGAACAAAGAATATAAAGGAATACAAGCTATGTAAGTGTGCAATGAGTCAAGACTCAATAAAAATGGCCCATACACTATTAAAAATTATTCATGAGTGTATGCACAGAGATATAGTAAAAACATAATAAAGAACTGATGTGTCAGTAAAATATTTGGTTAAGGTTTTTAATTAAGAGAGAGAGAGAGAATGGTAATTTATCAATAACTGCTACATCTAACCCTTTTTAACCATCTTCCCCTGATATATCCTGTTATCATACAATTTTTATTACTTAATATTTATCACATATACATATACTTAATAGTAATTCAATGGAGTATAACATAACCTCTGAAATAAAAGCAAACTCCAAGTATATATCACATAGTAAGGTGAGAAATCAAATATAATTTCTAATAATATATATTAGTTTACTAAATATTAAAAGTGAAATGAATAAAAATTATACTAAAAAATACTATTTAAAAAAATATGCCTAAATACATTTAGTTCTTAAATCCATAAAAAATCTTATTGTGAATTTAACCATTAATAAGCTTATTATTCTAATACTTTTCTAAAGCGATAGATTCAGCTAATGCATTATAGTTTTTTAATTTGCATTTATAATATGTTTGGTGCTGTATCAGTCACTACTTAGTAGTAATCTCCAACTATGAACATCTTAATCCATTATACTTTATACTGTTTCTTTTTACAAGCTAATGAAACTTTAAAAACATGATAGGCATAAAGAATATCCATTACATCAAAACCATATTCAGGTTACTAATTAGGAGGTATAAGCATGTTTTCATTAGTAAGAAATTTCATTTTGGAAAAATGCATAGTACACTTTTGTTTTATTATATAAATATTGTTGAAAGCCATCTTCATAAAGATGTCTATAGTGAATTTGAATAAAATTAATGCTAATAATTATTTTCTATTATGATTTTTTTATATAGATAGT
Organism: Epiperipatus broadwayi; assembly: GCA_028023455.1. Lineage (NCBI taxonomy): Eukaryota > Metazoa > Onychophora > Udeonychophora > Euonychophora > Peripatidae > Epiperipatus > Epiperipatus broadwayi. Next base: position 18,659 of record JAQFVV010014258.1, read on the forward strand.
TTTTCTTCTACTGGTAAAATCTTACTTATACACTTAATAAGCATTAGTGAGCATTCTGATTGACAATATTTACCAGTTTTTGAAGTGAGTTTTGAATCAATCTGTTCCATCACTAAGTGTTTGAGTTTGAATATTCTCATTATTTTTAAGGCATATTTATCATCAATTTTATTTTGTTGAATATCTCCAGATTGCAAAAAAACAAACATCTGATCATGTGAAATAAGGTTTCATTCTTATGTGATATTTTAATTAACCTTGTTTTATGTGTTGATAATCATAATTGCCATGAGATAATAAATTACATAAATCAATGATTTTTTTATCTTGCTTTTATTTCAGCTAACATATTATCATTTTTTATCTTAAAACTTTATATCACTTTTCCAGAAGGATGGATGATAACATACTCAAATGAATTCCTACATACATTCCAGTTAGAATTATTAGTTTTTTTAGTCATATATACTATGCAATTGTTATTATAGTTAGAATTCTTTTATTCAAAATAATCCTTACATAAAAATACAAAATAAATACTATTTACTATCATAACAAATGAAGATGGAAAATATCTTCCTATATTTATTCACTCTCTTTTTTCACTTAATGATATTTATCTCTTTTACACTCAATAAATGACATAGCTGATGATTGTGTATCTAAAACAAAAGTCATAAACAATGTTAAGTAACCTTAAGATTTACTTGTCTTACAAGCCTAACTTGAAATTATTCAAAGTTCTGTCATAATTAATTATTAATCATTTATGTTTCATATATATATATATATATATATATATATATATATATATATAAATATATATATATATATATATATATATATTGTAACGGGCACACGTGCCATTACATTTTTTTTAAGAAAAGAGTTAAAATATAAATGTTCACAAATAAAAGTTATTAAATAAAAGTTAGAATTAACAATTGAAAAGTAAAAGGTTGCAAAAACATATATATAAATCGCACAGATGAAAAATTATTAAAAGAATACTTTATTAAAAAAAAAAACAAAACTCAATTTTAAGTAAAAACTTAAAGATTTAAAGATAAAGAATGTACAGTAATTAAATTACTGTCCATTGTGTTAAAACACAAAATGGAAATGATTGTTGGTTTTAATAATCCAAAGTAAACAAGCCTTTGGAGCAAATTTATAATTAAAGGTCAGATAAGAGATATAAAATTTTTTAAAAAAAAAAGATTGTGTTACCCACTTGTGGAAAGTCAATCAACATTTGGACCCTAATGAAAAACACTGGAACAGGAAACCATGGTCAGTGAAACTGAAGGGTTAGTATAAAAAGAAAAAAAATTCAAATGAAGAACAGTTTCAGCTTGATTTTTTGAGCAGGAGGGAGTAAAAGATGCATTTTTTACCCTCCTGCTATTTTCAAATGAAGAGGCTGTTGAACAATAAATGACACTATTGCAGTCCCTGAATCATATGGTTACTGCAATAAAATAGTTCCAGGATCAAACTAGCTAAGGCTACCTCTGGATTGATACTACACCATGAACAGAAAGTATAAATAATAAAACAATTCATGGAAATTGGCACAAGGAATGGGGAGCTCTTCTAATGTAACATATGAACTATAAATTATGAACTGTAATCATTATAAAATTTTATTAAATGAACTTTCATTTCTTAAATAATTAAGGCCTAATCAAGTTTAAATCATAAAATTTTATCTGACCAACATGGAAGGTTAAATTAGTTATTAATATTTATTTTTATATATATTTGCCAATTTAATTATTTTTATTTCTTTATTAATATTTATTAACAAAATAAAAAAAAATATTAAATTTTCAATTAGGTAGATAGCTGCATAGATTCATTATGTTGATTATGTCTTAATATTTTTATACATGAAAATATATGACACCTCATGCTGAGTGTCTAAACATATTTACTGGTATATATTTTAAGTTGTTGTTGTCAATGTGGCACCTTATGATGAAAGCCATTGGGTTTACTTTATTATAAATTTTCCTCAGCAATTTTCAGTTTAATAACCTTATATATAAATTTGTTTATGTTTATTATAAAAGAGATTTGATTTCAGGCTATTTGTTTCATAGATGGGTTGATGATGGTGGAGACATATATGAGTGTTTATATCAATGCAATGTGAGGAATGTTTAGCATACAGGGAAAAGCCCAATGAATACATGAACCAAAGGTGTAGTTGATGCATTACAATCAATGTGGATGTATTTACCACACCATTGTTTTCGTTTTTACTCTGGGTATCAGTAGTAAGACAGTCAAGATAACAATTCGCCATTTCAGAGAATTTTTAATATATTTCCCAAATGATTTTCTTCTCCAGACAGATGGTCATTTGTATTCTGAGTGAGGATCATTTATCTTTAAATAATACCATGCTGCAGACACACTGTCCTGTCAGTGTGGTTTTATGCAAGCATCTTCATATTGCATTAGTTGTATCTGTATATGAGGTAGCAGGTATTGGTTTGGATACAAACTTTTAGTCTGAGGTTGAATGATTGTTTTTGAAAAGTTTTTAACTGAGTAATCTATGTAGCTCATCTATACTCAACATTATAAAACAAACTTCTATCAATTACCCACTTGTATAGGATTTTATCTAAAGCATAAAATAATATTTTAACTGTAATCATAAACCCGTCATTTTTATTAATTTATTTCTTCTAATTAAAGCTATAATTGTTCGTTAAAGTAAGTAATGTCATGTGTTATGTATACGTATATGTGCGCAAACCTCTATACTCGGCTTCTATCAGTAAATATGATACCTTATGTTGAGTGCCTTAATGTATTTGCCTAATCCTGTCCTATAAGTTCATTATTTGTGAATGTGATATACCTCATGATGAGTGTTTGAATGAACTCAAGAAGAGTATAATCTTTTTTATACATTCCAGTTAATAATAATTGAACTGATGGTTGTGTTGTGTATATATATTGTAGATATGCATATTATTCAATTAATCAAAAAAAGAAAAAAAAATGTTTCTTTTATATATATATATATATATATATATATATATATATATATATATCTATATATATATATATATATATATAGACATTTATATGTATATTTATTATTATGAATAAGCAGTTTTGTAGAATGTAATAATATTTAATATTGATTTATTATATATATTTTTTATTAAATAATGTGTTAAATTATTTAACTTTTGTGTTGTTAAAATAGAGTAGATCAGAAAAGTGTAAAATAAGGCAATTAAGATTATTAGATAAGGAGATAAAAAATGTACATGTGCAAAAGAGTGTGAAAGAATGAAAACGTCTGCATAAACACAAAAATGCTTTTACACCTATTGCTGGTGACTATAGATTGCCAGCTTTGTTGTATTGTTTTTATCTGTATCTAAGATTTTTTTTAAAAGAGAGAGGTACTTTGAGGAAATAAAGGTGATTATTAATTTTCTTGTAAAATTGCGATAGAACATCAACTTGTCAAACTCTGATTTTTTATCGTTTATCTCAAGATAAGATATGCAGGTGGTCAGTTTCTTTGACCAAAGATTGGCAATATAAATGAATAAAATTTTTAAGGAGTCACTCAGTATTATTATTTTAGAGAGACAGACAGAGATGTAACTCTCACTTAATTTTTTCTTTGTTATTAATGTTGAAAAAAAGGAAAAAGGGAAAGTGGGCGATTTGATTTTTTTTTACTCTTTAAAAATTGAACAAGGGAAAAGAAGGAAAAGACTCTTGTATAAAGTCAAAATAGATGAAGATGTGTGGATATACAAGTTATTCCCATAAATATTAATATTGGAAAAAGAGGGAAAATGGAACAAAATTGAATTTATAAGAAGTTATTGACAATTCTATGAAATGAGATTAACATATTTTTCTGAGTATAACACCATGACTCTGCATTGCTAAACCATTTTTTTGCTTCCTGATTAATACAGAATGAGTTAAAATCAGTAATCTACTCTGGTCTCATATACCAATCAAATAATAACCAACAAAATGAAAGAGTTTGAAGCCAACAACACAAGCTATATGAAATGCTTCTTTTCTGGCTCCTGGTCTATTAAAGGCTCATTACCTTTGGATGAATGGAGAAGGGGAAGGAAGAAGAAAAGAAAATGTACAAAATCCATATATAGCAAAGTTTGAAGCCATGAATCAAATTTTTGTTAAAGTTTACCTCAGTCATCTAAAGTGTCTACAGCAATTATTTTTTTAAAAATGGGAGAGACAATCCACCAGTACATACTTATTAAAAAGTATTTATAATAGCTCTTTTTTGAAATGGTAGAAGGAAGCCAATCAACAATAAATAATTTTAGAATTAAAGAAACAAGCAAGTCAATTGATTCATGTTTATCTTAACAGTCTCTGCAATAACTTTCTTTTTTATGGAGCAAAGACAAGCAGTCTGAAAATTCAAACTCAGGACATTTATAAGAAGTGAAAGTGATCAGGTAACTATGAACTTTCTTTAACAGATTTTTATTCTTACTTATTAAAAGTAAACCTTAATTTACTGGTCAAAGCAATTTTTCTTTTGATACAGAAACATTAAAGACTTGTTTATCTATAGTTACTTGCAATTTCACACAACATAGCACAAACATAGTTTAAATCTTTAAACTTAAATTTTTCATTATTTTTTATTATTTTTTTTATATTATATATTGTAATGTTGAAATGTTTTTTTGTTTTTTTTTAATTGTTCTTCAGTTGTTAATGATAATAAACAACCTATAAATATATGCATTTATAGTGTTTTTTTTATTTATTTTATCTTGTTGCATATTAAAATTAATATCATATACTTTATTTTATTTTGCTAAAAGGTTGCAAAAATATTTTTATATATGTAATTTGTGGGTATACATTTTAAACATATATGTTAACATTACCGAATGTGTGCATGTGTAACTGCTTATACAAACATGTCAAGGAATAGGTTATATATAAATAGTTTAGGTGTGAGAAATTATACAGCAAGGCTTACATATGAATGGAAGTGAAATAAAACACACAGGATACATATGAAATTTATTTTATGATATAATAAGTTAGGAAAGACTTAAGTAAGCATTCCATAAAATGTATTTTTTAAGCCAGCTTATTTTAAAATATCCAGAAATGACAAATCTATATATTAAGTTTATTTGCTTGTGCTTATATAAATTTTTATATTAATTTTTGTATTGAATTAATGTAATAATAAGCCATTTATTTAATTATTGATTTGATTTTAAAGAAAGAAAGAAATAGTAATAGTATTAATAAAATATAATTATATATATCTTAATTGGTGTTCCGAGTTCTTATTAAAACAATATTGTTGTGTTTTTCTTGTCTTGATTCTATCATTTTAATTCATCATCATTACTCGCAGTTATTAAGTATTATCATTCGTAAATATTGAGCAATCACTTGCAAATATTAAGCGCTCGCAAAAGGTTAAGTAAACTAGAATGTTGATTTATCTTTAAATATTTAAGGATTAGGCTTGACAATAACCAAATTTTAGTAATTATAGTTCAACAATAGAAAGCTAAAATTGTGTTGTGTCCATGAGTTTTGATCATGCTCATCAAAGATGGATATCGTGTTATTGATTAAAATGTTTCAAATAATACTATACAAGAGTTATGATTGCCATCATCATCATTAATAAATTATAATCATTAAATCTAATGTTTAGCATAATTAATATATGTAGGAAATAAAGATTTATAGAAAGATGAGTATCATGCATAGAGATTCATGATGATCATTCATCATCACTAGTATTATTAAATTCTGATTTTAACTATAACAGTAGTTTAGTAAATAACTATAAACTTATATAAATGCTAGTAAGTGTAGTATTTAAATCTCAGTTTGAAATAGGATAATTTTAATAAATGCATATGAGTTTATAAAGATTAATTTATTGTTGTGAGTTTATTAATAAGCTATGGCTAGTATCATCATCACTATTATTATCATTATTATTATATCACTATTATTATCATTCATCATTATTATCATCATCATTATCACCTTTATATTGTGATAAATAATCTATTTAAATGGCCATCAATATTAATAATGGTTTTCACGATGCTTGTTTAGAAGCCATTAATAAGATGATACTTGTCTGTTCATCAATATACATAAAATGAGCTAGTAATGTCTATAAGAGTCTTTGATCTATAATATAAATTTTGGTAATATTGGGATCTTGTAATTTTATCGATATAGATAAAATGTAAGAATGTCATTTTTTTCATTAGTCATCCAAGTCATGTGTGATAAAAATGTACCGAATGAGTTTGAACTCAGTACACTCTAAACAGATATTTATCTAGATTTAAAACAATCTAGTGGCGCTCGTGGGAAAACACATATACTTAGCTAAACTGAATAAAGAGTGATTTAATTCCTTTCCAACTTAATGATATTAAGTTTATATGATAATTTTATAAGTTGTCATGAATAGCACCAGTGTGTGTGTGTGTGACCATGAATGGTCTTATATAGTTGGAAAGAAGAATAGGAAGGATTCTTTTTTAAAAGAACCTAGTATTGGAGATAAGCGAAATGCACTCCAGGAATCTCAAAGTGGGTAATTTTATTCAGTTGCTATATTTAATATTCTTTTATTTAATGACAATGGCCAGTATGTTTTATTGTTCAAATGACATCCCCAATATTTAGATATTATTAAATCTTTAATGATGATAGTTTTAATTGTCATTGTTGTTATTTTATATGGAAAAATGAGATAACTTATTTATTTCATTACTAATGTGACAGAATTAATGTTTAGGATAGTTGCAATCGGGCTATAATGTTATATTTAATTAATTAGAAATAGACACCCAGATAGAGCATGATATGCATATATTCTTATTTATGTGTTAGCATCATCCTTATTTAATTATAAATTGTATTTTGGCTAACACAGTGAATTCATTTCTCATTTAGTTTACTTGGTTACAAATGATGAACCGATGCAGCATATCATTATCCTGTTTAGTGTTTGGTTATTGAATTATGGCAACTATCATTTCATCATTCATCTATTTATCTATACTGTGACAATGTTTACTTTCTGTTACAAATAACAGATTAGATAAACATATATGTTAATAATGGATCATTTTCTATCAATTTATTATTATTTCTGTTACAAATGTCTTCCTTCATTCCGTTACAAATGACTTACTGTTACAAATGTCCTTCTTTCAGTTACAAATGCCATCCTTCATCCATCTTTCCGTTACATATATATATATATATATATATATATATATATATATATATATATATATATATATATATATATATATATATATATATATATATATATATATATTAACCTTCCTTCTGATCATTGGATAGCTTATGCCCATCCATTTCTGGGTGCCATAATCCCATATAACCTAGCTACATCTTTAATCAATCATGTAAGCCACTACTTTGCACCATAATCTCAACTGTAACCTTCTCACTGGTTTAACTGGTTACAAACAAATCATGCCGCATGTTTTAGTGACTAAATTCTCCTATGCAACTTATTATACTCTTATTATGAAGAATATAAGCATACAGTAACAAAATGTAAAACTAATGAAATGATTCCGGTCTTGACTAAAATTAGCATGAAACTATCGATCTGAAGGAGATCACAAGATGAGTAATCAAGATAATAACTTCTGGTCAAACTAGCTTTGAAATTCACACAAACAAAAAAATGAGATGAGTTAAATTTGATATTCAACAAACTAATAAATAACTAATAATTATATCTCTAGAATGATTACAAAATTAAACCTATAAATGAAATAATGAGTAAATTATGACGTAAATGACTAAATGGATGATGGAAAGAAGGAATAATTAATTAGTGGAATGAAATGAGTCTAAGAATGAAGAGAAAGATGTAAGAAAATAAGAAGTGATTGAGATAATGATAGAATATAAGTTAATGAATAGTTAAGATGATTAATCAATTATGATAATGATTTAATGTTAAATGAGAATGAATAAGTACAAGTACGATTAAGATGAGATTGAAGAATAATGTTAATGATGGAGATTGAAATCTTAAACTATGACTTAATATGGTAATAATAGTAAAAAGATAAGCTAAATAAAACTGCGGATTTCAAGCTTGACACAACCAGAATATATATCCTGAAGTTAAAACAAATTATACATTTGAGGCTAAAATAACTAATTTACTTTAAAGTTTGGTTAACTTTCATAAAACAGTGAAAATAATCTATTTCCAAGTCCAACTATAATAACTGACTAGCAATAAAATTTACTACAAATTTAAATTCTATCTTGAAACTTAACAATTAAGTCTTCCCAGGGTTCAAACACTATAAATTGTTATACAACATCTATTTGGGTCAGTAAGAGGGATTTTACCACTACCCATACATAATGCACAAAACAGCTCTCAATATAAACTTATATTAAGAACTATATTTAGCAGTTGCTCGTAAACTTTCTAACTAATATAAACTTTAAAATTTATGATTGGGAATGAATTTTTAATAAATAAATACAATAACTTACCAAATTCCTTTTATTAGATAATGACAAACCATGTGATCAAAATCAGTGAATGATAGCTCTATGGATTTAACTAAATCAATTAAATCAATAATATGTTTAGTGTTTAATATATTACTTAAAGCAATCTGTACTCCAAGTTATTAACATTTTAATTATTGTGTGATGATGTATCAGATGTACCAATAAATTACAAGACCTACCAAAACTATTATGATATAGCATAATATAGCCAACAGTACTACACCAGTTGATGATAATTTCAATTTATAATCTTCTGATAGTTTGATAGCAATAACTATAATAGTGCATATATATGTGGTAATTAGCAATAAGATTATATGCAACTAAATAAAATTTTAAACACAACAAACTTTATTTACAATATGTACAAATTTTTAATTCACAAATATGGCATAAAATAAAACTAATATATTAAAAGAACTTATGGATGGGACAAATACTTAGTATTACCTTGACCATATACTCAGCAAATGATACAACCTGCTTAGAAAATAATATTCAAAATATCATTTGTTACTCTTTGGCATATTTTTACGAATAAGATACTAAAACTTATTTAAGATGATGAGCACTTACATTTATAACTTGCAGTATACATAGAACTTTAGGACATGCACTAAATATAAATTTAGAATTCAGAAATTTTTTTAAAAATATTGCATTCTCCTAAAACCCTTTCTTTTATCAGAATATGATAAGGGCAATTATCATATTCTGTGTAATTACTAATTTATTTAAATTTGAAATGAATAAGTTTAGTGCATTAAATAAAGACTAGACATTAAAAGTCAAATACACATAGATCTCATTAAGCATTACCTATGTCCACAGCTCAACCCTTGAATACGTAACTGATCTTACAATTCTATTGTCTCATCATTATTTGATGAAGGTGAATCCACACTACCAATGTGCATCTCTTACTTGTACATCTAAAATTCTACAATTACAAATAGATCTTGGTTTGGTCTGTCTGTACTGATGATGTCAACATCATAAACACTATTTCAATTAAGAAAACACTATGCTAGATCAGTGTTTCTAACTTTAACATTGTTTTTATACTTGCTATATGATTTTGACCTATTATACCTCACCATACATGATGGAAAAACTAATTATAGATCATCATGAGGAATTTTACAATAAAGAGGGAGGCTTTATAAAAAACAACATGACAGTTGCATAATAATATGGCCGATCCTATGACATCTCTATGAGTATACTCATGTGTGGGCTTTTGCCTCATCACAGGAAAAAAATAGAATTCAAACCATGGGTATCATTTTTTTCTAGGATTATTCGTGCTTATAAGCATTAATTACTACTTTGCCTCTACCAAAACTTTCCTCTCATGAAATCAGCAATAGGTGACACTCTATCAGCCTATGCTCCATATTAATATATGGGATGCCATTCTATTGGAACATCCTATCAGCTAAAAACTGTCACTAATCATTATCAAATTATAGCAAGACAAAAACAATACTAACAATAACAGTGGAGATATACATACTCCATTTTGCACTAGGACCCTTAATGTATCAACAGCCAAACCAAAATACCTATGTCCAATGATCATTAATCCTTTTAGAATGACAACTATACTTTTATTAAAGAGAGCGCAACGGATTTAAGCAATTAAGATCAAACCTGCATTTGTATTCAAAGTGGACAAGTTCATTTCTATACAAAATTACGAAATAAAAAAGGTTTATATCAAATTTTCTTTTATATAAGAAAATAATTTGGTCATTCTAATATATATATATATTTGATAAAATGTCTACATATTTGTTTGTTTACCTTTAATTAAAATACACCAAAATCAGTTTTAAACTATAAGAGATAGATATTTTTCTTTCTCTTTAGATCAATGACATTAAAATTATGTTCTTTCCTACTTGTGAAGATAACAAAAATGTGTGCAATAATATATGTATGTGTCGTTATACATTTTTATATCCCTTTGACTAAATATATTTATATACCATGTACCACAATAAAGCATATATGTTTAAAAAATAAGATTCCCGAATAACACATTACGTAAGTGATACATACAACATAGCAATTATATAAACAAAATAAATGTACATTTTTATCCATTAAATTTTTATCTTATTCGTTCAAATTATTCCATCATTGTAAGTTAAAATAAGAATTAATATTGTGATTATCAAACATTCCAGATAACGCATATATATTTTATTCCTGTTGGATGTACAATGAGCAACATTCAATATTTATTCAAAAGCAAAACTATTTGATGGTTTATGTACTGATAATTAATGAGATAATTAAAATTCATGTTTCCAATTGTAGCAGCTTTAAAAAGATAAATTTATCTACTTTGCTCTAGATAATTCAAAACAAACTTCAAAACAAACTTATTAAAATCTTTGTTGATTTATTCTGTAAGCATTTCAAATGAAGTATAACAAGAATCATTTATTTATGTTTTAAATCAAGATAAATTTTCCTTGAAAAATTAGTGGAATTTCATTACACTTAGCATATTTACGTTTCTTCTTTTTACAACTCTTTGTCAATTTTATTCTTTCCCTCACATAATATATATATATATATATATATATATATATGTGAGGGAAAGAATAAACATTGCTACATATATATATATATATATATATGTAGCAATGTTTAAACAGTCAGGGTATATTCCAATATTGCAAAACATTATTATAGCAGCGTAATACGGCGTATATTTCTAAATAAAAAGTTAACCATAAATATTTATTTCATTCCATTCTTATTGGTAAAGAATGATGTGATTGTCAAAATTAGAAAGAATTTATTCAATTATCTTTAGCATTTTAATTAATTGGTACTTAATTATTTTTCATTACATAAGTTCCCACTTATCAAATTTAGCAGACAATAGAGAATAAAATCGCAAATATTTTCATGTTTACTTTATTAAAAGTTAGATGATTAAAAAATGACTTTGTAACGTATTTGCTATATCTTTCATATATAACACTTGTTTTTTTAATATTATCTCCAATTATTATAATTTTTTTCTCTTGATATTTTAATTTACAAGCACATACATCGTTCTGCTATATAATAAGAAGGTGTGAAATTCAAACACTATCAACTTCTTAGTTTACAATAAATAATTTGTGTGTTATTTTTAAAAATGATAATTTACATGTATAAATAGTATAAAAGCAAATGCTTACTTCTTCTTGAATTTTCCTGGGTTTGAAATAAGATTTAGGAGAAATAATTAGGATGCCTTAGGTTTCCATTCCTTCTTCTGTGTAACTTCTTAGAACTATCAATCAATAGAAGAATGGTGTTTCAATGACTGCAAGGTTTTTAGATTTTCTATTTAGACATCTTTAGATAACAAGTTCTTATACTTTCCTTCAATTAAATTTCAGAATTTTCTAATATTTGTTTTTTTTTTTCCTTATTTTATATCAGAATGGACTTCTGTAGTTACTTGGTTCTTGTTTTCTTAATTATTCCACCCCCACCCCCCACAGCTGGGTTAGACAATATATAGCTGGTTTTTCTGATGCATTCTGGGAGTGAATTAGCCAATGATTTTGGTGTGCATAATTAGTATTACCCCCTCTGGCTTCATTTTTAATAATTACCCATTATTATTTAAGACAGCTTTGTGTTTAGTACTAAAAAAATATGCTTAAGTAATTTACTATAATAATTAATTTTACAAGATTTATAAATTTGATTTAATTATTTATTTTTTTTCCATTGCTATTCAAAACTAATAAAATAGTAATATATTTTTCTCTCAATTAATAACAATATTTTTAAATTGTTGTTTCATCTCTGATTTCAAAGCCTAGACTGGGTTTGAAATCTCATCTCCACTTAAGCAAATTTCCCAGTACATTCAAAACAATCTCTATTGAAAAACACTTTAGTAAGATTTTAATACCAAATATATTATCATTTAAAATTTTGGAATTATTAACTACAGGGACCTAAATAAAAGGTCACAATATATATATATGTACATGCTCATTTGGTTTTTAAAAATATTAAAGCTTAAATTTTAAACTTAGATGTAGATAGCTGCATGGATTCATAAGTTTTATGTGTGTAATCTATGTAGCATATTTACGTCTATTGAAAGATTAAAATGTATAAACAAGAATTTCCATTTGTGCAGACTAAATAATTAAAATATGATAAATATACAAACTAAACTAAAGTAATAATGTTTATTTCTCCAATTCAATTTTATATATGTGTGATAATAAATGTTTTTTACGTAATATTACTGGCAGTAGTTTATTAATTTTTTATTTTTTTTTATCTTTTCATTCTTAAGTATGTATATTAAGAATTTATATTATAAATCTCAGTTATTCCTTGAGCTAGTGACATGGGCTAATGGTCTATAAAAATAAAATTGGATCTTAATAGTAAGTATCTGCCTACTATAAAAATTTTCCAGGTTCAAATGACCTGGTGGTGCTTTTGTATGGCAGATACAGTAAGATTCAAATACAAACCGACCATTATAATATATATATATTCTATTTTGGTGAGAAGCAAACAAATTCAAGATTGACTTTTTCACTTTGAGAAATTATTAGTTAACTGATGATGTGAGAGATAATGCAGGATGCAAACATGTTCAGCATGCATATTCACCCTCTTTATTCAGATATTTTATATTGATTAGAACTCTGATGGTTAAGCTATTTACTTAAATGACATTATATGTATATAAATCATTTTACTTTTTAAACTCATAATTCTAATATAGATCTCTATCACCTTAGCTCCTTATTCTCTTTATTATAAAAATCATAGTAAAACAATCTTATATTAATTTCATGTTATTTTCTTATACATGTATTTATGTCAAATCTCATTCTTCATATTAACTCATCCTTAAACTTATTCAGTAAATACATTCAAAAGTACATATTACATCCTATTACATAGACATTATGGGTATGGGTGTAATACATGCTATTTTCTAAATGTATTATATTATACCAGTAGCCCAATATATATTTATTTTACTTTTCCATCTGGATATTCATTTTAGCCTATTATTTTGATAAATTATTTGTAAACTGGTTTTGATATTTTATCCTGATTATATATTTTTCCAAATTATTAAATGAAATGCACGAATTAATTCACTATAATTATATGTACATACGCATCTCCTTTTTTCTAATTATTAAGCATTTATACATTCTTCTTCTCTTCATTTATTTTACATATTAAACTTATGTATTTATATAGATATTTATTCAAAACTTTATACTTTTCTTTACCAGCTAACATATAAAGAATTAAAAGTTTAATCATTTTTACTATAACTTACTCCACACATAATATTGGCAAAAAGCATTATTTTGATACTAATTGTACTACGTTTCTTTCTCTCTATTTATTCACATTATTATATCTTTCTTTTCTTAAAATAAAATTTATAATATTATTAAAATGTTTTTTGTTGCACATATTTTTTAAATAATATTTAGAAAAGCTACTTTTTTTTAAAAAAAAATCATTTTTATTATCTTAATTGCTAAAAATTTGTGCTAATTTTATTTATCAATGCATTGTTTTTTTTTATTAAATTCTTTGCTTATTTAATCATTTCACGTGCAGATTGAATGTTTTGTTTAATATTATTTCTTATTTAATTTTTTTATTGTATTAAAATATTGTATTTACTCATTTTACTTGCAGATTGTATGTTTTGTTTAAAATTATTTTTTGCTTGAATTCAGATTTTTAATTTTTCATTTTTTATATATTATCAAATAGTTTTTTGTATATGTGTGTGTGCATGTTCTTTTTTTTTTTTTGCATTTTCATACAAATTACATTTTTTAAAAGATAACTGAATAAAACAAATATGTTTCAAAGTTTTCAATGCATTACTCTTTTTAACTAAAAAAATATTTATGTTTTACTTCTGTTGCAACCCTTTTATATCAGTTATGTGATTTGTGTTTTAAAGAAAAAAGACACCAAAGTTAAATATATCATAGTTATAAAGAACTATGTTACTCATAGCCTAAAAATGCGTAAGAGCATCCAAGTTAAATACATCCCTAACTTCAATTATCTATCTAAAAAATTAAAAAACAAAATTGAACAAACAAACCTTACTATTAACGGACGCATAGCTATAAAAATTAAAATGTATACAGAGATGAGTAATACAAACAAAAATGGGTGTTAACTTTTTCACACTAAAACTCAAATAATACAAACAATATTATTATGAACCCACTGAAGTGTCTGACCATCATTTGCGATTATTTCCCACTATTCTAAAAAAAAATCTTAAGAAATAAGTAACTTCTAAGAGATATTTATTTAAAAATTATGATTATTTATTTCCACAAAATAATATATGATATTTATATAGCACATAACAGTTAATTAGTAATTAAGTATTTGAAAATAAGAGTATCATTGAAATTATTATGTTGTGTATATGAAAGAAATGAATATTTTTGCTTAAATTGTTATTTACTAGTATATGCTGACAAAAGCATACATAGATAAATTAGCAGTACTTTAGTGCAGTAGTAAAGTAATGACTTATCAGGTAAAATTTTCTGTATTACAACTTATTTAGTAATTTCTTTACTGAGATGTCACATGCTTCTTGAATTAAAAAGCAACTGAATTATTTTAGTCTTTAGAGGTCGATTTAACATTTCACCACAAAGTTAACAAAACTGGAAATAGCAATTCTAGTCACTAAGATGATTATTAACTAATTGATTTTGATTTTTTTTTTCTTTTTTTATATAGTAACAAATTTCTTCATACAATATTGCTACTGGTGCAAGCAAATCCATATCTAGTGTGTGTTCATCCAATATTCGTAAACTAGTTTTGAACATATGGCTTTCATCAGTGAAAAGCTTTGGATCTGAGAGCATTGCACCTAAATTTGTGGATCTAAAGTATTTGTCCAATAGACACTTTGATTATTTTAGTGAACTGCAAAATTGTGAATACAAACTGAAAACAATAATGTTTACAAGCCAAGCTATTATGCTTGGTTAGTCACATAGATCTGAAAGTATTTCAATATCTCCATATTTTAATACTTTTGAGGTATTAATAACCATAGTTACCAAATTAGTCACTCAAATTGTTAATATCACAAACCACAATTTCTTATTCTTACACAATCTGATAATACACTTTTAACTTACTCCATACAATAATGCCATCTTATATAAGCCATAGTAACCAATGAAATGCTAGAAGGTTAGGTGCATCTAAATTCCTATCTATCTCCAACTCATTCAATACCCACAAATTAGTTTCTAGCTTATGGTTTTTATTAATGAGAAGCCTAGGATATGACTACACTGAGCAAGATATTTGGATCTAAATCATCCTTCTATCAGCCACATTATATCTTTTTAGTTAACTATAAATATATGAGCTAAAACGGTTGAAGTCTGGGGATATAGAACATGTAAGCACTAGATAAAGATTTTGATGTAATAACCTTTTAGCATCATTGATTACTATGGCTTCCACTAGGTGTCAATATTGTATGTAGAAATTTGCTGTTGTGTTAATAGAGTGTATAAGCATACAAATGATAATCAAGTGAAATTATAATGGTTTAATGGCAAAACTAGACAACGAATATTGATGACTATGGTTGTTAAAAAACAAAGATATCAACATATATAGATATTAAACTGTGATAATATCTGTATTATTATTATTATACAAACACACTATCTTGGATTGAAACAATTATTGTGTGTTCTGTTTGAGTTCAGAATTTCATAATTAATTAAAATGATAAAAAAAGGTAGCTTCTGAATGGTTGCATTAGATTCAAAATCTAGATATGGTGTTCTCAGATCATTTAAATTTTGCTGCACTAACCTCCTAGCATCATTGATTATTATGGCTTGCACTAAGTGGCAATATTATATGGAAAAAAATTGCTCCTATGTTAACAGATTATGGTAGCATAAGAAATGGTGGTTAGGCAATGCTACACTGGTTTACTCTTTTAAATATTTAACAGTTATATTGGAAGTCTTGGTGGTTTAGATATTAAATGGATATGCTTAAAAATCTGGACTTAATAAGAATAAATTTAATTGTTTAAAATATCTGTAGCTTCTCCTATTTTTGAATTTTAGTTTACATTGTTGTTTTTTAATAAATCCCATGAGTTAATAATTTAATCAAAAATTTAAAGCAATTTGAATTGAAATCATAAATAAATTATATGAAAACCAATCCTCAAATAATTTGTTGCACTAACCTTATATAATCATTGATTATGATGGCATGCTATTTGGAAAATGTTGCTGATGTATTAGTAAACTATGTAAGAATAAGGAATGGTGGTAATGTGATGTTATATTGTTTTTCCCTTTCAAATATTTAGCAATTATATTGGGTAGCTTGATGATGTAGACATGAAATGGATATATATATATATATATATATATATATATATATATATATATATATATATATATATATTGAAGCAATGGATCTGAAGTCCGATCCATGCTTCACATCTTCCTATAAACTTAATTAATATTGTAAACCTAAATTAAGTTTATAGTCCAATATCAGCAGGGTTTTGCATTACAGCTAAAATTAATTACGTTTATTAAATTTGTATTTGCTTTTAAATATTTTCTTTTAAGTAAATTCCATTCTAACATTAAATTGCTGTTAAAAATATTACTTGTGAAAACCTTTTAGTCAAACATATATATACGTCAAGCATATATATATATGAGTTAATGCAAAATTCTGCTGAAATCAAATGCTTATATTATTAAAAGAAATAATGTATTTTTTACTTTTAAATCTTGTTCAAATATTTAGTATGATTTGATTTTGAGATAAGCCCGCCAACATTTTCTAAAAGAATGTATATTTTTAATTAGTTAAGCCCATTCAAGGCAAATTAAAGATGGCCTTCTCTTTCTTTTTTAATTAATAAAATCCAAAGTTTAAAGAAAGAAATTTAAAATAAAAAAGTAAAAGTTATTTTTAGAAAATGTTACCTTTAAACAAAGGAGCATGGGGAGGCTTATCAAGATCTCAGATCATACAAACAATAGAAGGTAGCTGACAAAGAGGGTATAAATAGAAGTGAGACCAAAAGACTGGATTATTCAGATTTTCCTTTTGAAGGTGATTCATTCAAAGTTTTCTTGCTGGCATTCAGATTTCTCTTTGGAGAACTTTTTCAGATTTTGCTTGTGGAGATTTTATTTAAAAAAGTAGACAATTGCCATCTTCAAAATCATGGAGAGGTTTGAACATGCTCAAGTTAAAAGCAACAGTATTTTGAGGGAAATGAATATGCTTGGCTAGGCAAATAAATAGCTTTGCCTATCACCGAGGTTCCTGAATACCATCTAAAATGCCATAGTATCCACTCAATAGTTATCTGAACTATGTGCCGTGTCTGGAGAACTTTACGTGAAACCATACTACATATTTCCATTTTCATTGTCTGGACAAATACATATCGACGGTCGAATCAAGCCACGAACGCCGTAGGGAACATGACCAAGGAAAAAAAGGACGGTAATCGTATCTCCTCCATTGAACTATTTCTTATGCTACCTTTTGTTCATACCTTTTTTTTTTAATTGCTTCATTGAATTATATGTATGAAATGTAGTATTTAATTATATATGTTATGTAACCATTTTTATTAGACTAGTCTTAAATATATATATATATATATATATATATATATATTTAAGACTAGTCTATATAAATATGGTAACACATATATATATACACATATATATATATATATATATTGTGTGATCATCTATATATTTTAACCTTTTTTTTTCCTTCGCTATTCTTCATTACTAACATGTGTAAATATTTAGTATTCCATTGCGGTTAAGTTTAAAAGTTAATTTTTGTTCAAGTAAAATCTCTTTCCAACTTTATTTGTGTTTGTTAATTAAATACGAGTCAGTTTTCTTTGTTTGCCAACTTGATCTCCTCGATAACGCCTCTTTTGTCCGCCACTAGCTTATTACATATATCTGATTTAGCTATATATGTCTTAAATAATTTTAAACTGTTTTTAGCACAAGGCAATTAGAAATGCTTTGCGAAAGATCCTTTCTTATTGTACTTTATCGAGAAGATCGAGTTGACAATTTTATTAAAATTGGGAAAAGATTTAGACCACAAACATATTAATCCATTTTTATTGTCTAATTAGTTTGTTTCATTAATTTAGAGGAATAGCGGAGGCCATTAAATCATTATTCATATTTTAAAGCCAATAATTAAACATATTATTTAACTATCAAAAGCTTGAGTTTCCTAATTTTATTATAATGCTTTATTTTACTTTTCTAATGATCCAGGCACGCAAAACACATATTTCTTAGTACTTTTGCACATTTAACTATTTAGTTCCATAAGTTTCCTGTCCATGTTTCTTTCTGCTGATGCTAAGCTGTCGCCGGTTGAAAAATAATTTATGCATGGCTCAGATAGTGTTGTTTGTTTGTGATCAGGCCTCAAGAATAGGTGAATGGGCAGAGGTCATAGTATTCTCGATTTAATATCTCGCGTATGGGTGTCCTCGAGGTACTTTTGCCTAGTTTTCGAACTGGGTTAAACCAACATACATCATCTGACTGTCACAATATATATATATATATATATATATATATATATATATATATAAATTTGGGGTTTGATAAGAATTTAATTGTTTAAAATATATGGGTTTCTTCTAGTCTTGAAATTTAATTTACACTGTGGCTTTCTAAATAAAAATCCCAAGTTACTAATTTAACCAAAAATTTAAAACAATTGCAAATATCACAACTGTGACAAAATTACCACACAACTTAAATCTCTTCTTCTTAAAAATATCCTCAAAGACTGTAAGAAGGCTTTATAAAACAATCAATGCCACTTTCATAAGTTCGAAGATATATTGGATACTCCCTATAAAATGGTAGATAAATGCTGATTCCATGTTCTATAGCTACACGTGAAATATGACAAGTAAATATACTTTCTTAGTAGTCAGTCATAACTTCATTCCTTAACAAACTGATCTGGTTGTTAACATTTTTAATCTTGAACCCTGATTCATTTCAGGCATCTGGTAGAATCCAGTCAGACAGTCAGCTGCAGAAATTGAAACAACTTTCAATGACAAGCATTAGTAAAACACCATTTTTGGACAAAGTGTGCAAATTTCCACTTCAATTGTTCCTTGTCTAAAAATAGGGAGTGGTCTAAAAGAATTGCTACCAACAAACAATAGTTTTTGACTACAATATCACATTCACCAAAAAAGATAAACACTATTGTTTTGTGTTACTTTCCAAACAGCATTTTGTCTCTAAAGTAGCCTCTAAGATTCATAATTTTAAACTTAAATCAACACTGTCTCACAGCATCCAAACACAAAAAGAAAAATTTATCTCCACCATCCCCCATAAATTCTTCAATAAAGCTTTCCTCAAATAAGAATATTACAGCATGTATCCCTCAGCTACCACTTTTCTCAGACTATTTTCCATCATCAAGCTACACAAAGATGGCCACTCTCTTCAGATAATAATACATTTTGTCAACATATATTATTATAAAGCTACAAAGATGATCAGTCAATGGCTTCTTGATCCATTCAATTTCAGCAAATATACTGAAATCTTCATTCAAGTGTGCTGATTTAATCAAAAATTCTAGTTTCAATCATTACACTCTCCTCACATCACTTAACATAACTGAACTTTTTGGCTCAATTCCTGGACAGCATTCATTCATGCAATCAAGCATGTATTAAAGTGTGAAGAATATTATCCCCACAAAACAGACTTCATTATTACTGAATGCCTAAATTGGATTTAAAATGACATCATGGCTTCATTTGACCAGATGGTACTGTAAAATGAAAGATGGCTGGCCCATGGGTCTCCCCATAATTAGAATTATCTTAAGTATTTTCCTCAATCCCTTCAAAGAAAGGATACTACCCACATATAGTAGCTTACAACCCACTCCATTGTGTGTGCACTAGGTAAATGACAATTTTATTTGCACCACACACTCCTCCTTGATTCACCAAATTTATCAGGACCTTACTCACATAACATTTCTCATATAAACTATAGAAACTGTGGATAATCATAACAATATTAAGTTCTTCAATCTCTACATACAGCATGACCACTTTTGTCTCAATTACAAAATGCTCACAAAACCTTAAGATATATATCGCTTTGTCCACCCAAAATCATTCACACCAAGTGCTCATAAACTAGCTGGACTTAAAGCATTCCTACACTGTAACTTACACCTTTTTAAATTTGAAAATGGACAGAAAGAACAGCATCAGCATATACATTTCACTATTATGCAATATTGGCAACAAAAATTCAGCTTTACTTCAAACAATTAAAAATTTCTACAACAGAAAGTGACCTGCCCCCACAAATTAAAATACTTGTATTTCCTTTTCATACATACCCATCATTACCTTCCACATCACCAAAGTCATAACAACCACACACTAAGTTGAATTTTGCCCATCATATCTGTTGAATCATCTACTCAACAATTTGAAGGACAGAAAACCTGTGGAGCTGCACTCTTAAATAGTCTACAAAACTAAATGCCAAAATTCAGCCTGCCCTGCATTTACTACAATAGATCTCTGGCCAACTTATCAACCCATATTGCTCAGTACTTATATCTTTATAATAAAGTCAAAACACATGCAGATACTGGATATATCTTCTTTGACCACTTCCCCACAACTGGTCATTTCTGTGAGTCCACCCACTTCAATTCCATCTGCACAGAGCCCAATAATGCCAAATGTCACATTTCAAGGCACAAATAGACCATTAGCCAAAGAAAGCCATGCACCCCTCTTTCCAAAAAAGTGGGTTATTCAACCTATATAATCTTAAATGCAATTATTATCTATATTAGCCTGCATACAATATATATATATATATATATATATATGTATATATATATATGTATGCAGGCTATATATAGATATATATATACACACACACCCTACACTTTCATCACAATTACTGCTACATTTATGACTTTCCAAGTCGAAAGCTTGCTAAGCACATCATGCTTAATTAACATTATTAAAGCTTTGCTCTATACACATATTTGTTTATTACATTTCTTTAGAAATAAAGTATTAGAAGTTATAATTGCAATGAACTATAAGAGAAAAAAATCTACAAATAAAAACCGGCAAACATTTGAAAATTATCTAAAATATATTGTTTGGCGTTTTTTTTTTTTTTTTAACATTTTTGCTTTATTAATGTAAAATAAATTATCACCAATTCACTATAATTCATTAAACACTATTTTTTATTAATTATGTAAAAATTTTCATTATAAATCTTCAATCTCATCTTAACCCTATGCTAAGATTTTTTACCCTCTTCTTATTACTTCAGAAATTTTAATCTTTTTTTTTTTTTTTTGATTTTCAAAAGCTTTTTAAAACTTTTTTTTTTGTACAGAAATCAAAGTTTTATGTAGTGCTAATGAATATTTAAAGGCAACGATAAATCTGAAATAAAAAAAAAAAAGACAAATAAAAAGAGAATGAATATAAAGAAATACAATAGTATTCAAACTGAATGTACTTCATTATTTCAAATACTAAGAATGATTTCAAAAAATATAAACTGATAGTGTTCTCAGAATAATAAAGTAATACTGAATATTGAAATCTATTTTTTGTTCTAAATGTATAAAATATTTATTTAGTGTGTGTGTGTTTACTTTTTGAATGTTTGTCTGTTTAATAATACTTTATAGACTTTTCTTTCAAAAACCAAAATATCTGGGTTTACTACCATTAAACTCATTAATTTCTTATTCCCATTCATATATATATATATATTGATACGAAGATTTTCACGGGTTGCATATATAAAAGACATATTTTTCGGGTTTATCCGTGTTAAATATTTTAAGTATTGATATACTGACGTATTGACTTGGTAACACAAGTCATCCATTGAGTGATAAAAAGTAGAAATAGGGTTGTAGAGGCGCTACAATCACTGATTTGAAAAAACGTTAAAGTTCCACCAATCACAAAAATGTTAAATTAAGAATGTTTTTTTTAAAAAAATCTTTCCGAATAGGAGGAAGTTTGCTTGTATCATCTCACCTATTGATACAATCTGGTCTTTTAAGTATCTCAATGGCTTCTCTAATTTTGCACTGGTATAGAATATCACATCTGGATATGATCCTGGTACTAGAAAAAATAATTTTATGACCTGAATCTGTAGTATGGAGTGAGAGTGCTAATGATAATGAATGTTGTTTAACTGCATTAGCATGCTCATCTCTCCTAACACTGATATGACAATTAATCATATCTATGTAAGAAGCCTATATATATATATATATATATATATATATATATATATATATATATATATATATATATATATATATATATATATATATATATATATATATATATATATATATATATATATATATATATATATATATAGTGACCTTCTCTTGGATCAACAACTAATATAGACTCATGTTTGTGGCTATAATCCGCCTTTGTGTTCTTCTCCTTGAATGCTGGAATCATATACAAATCTGGCCACACATTTCATAGCACCAAATCTGCCCTTTGTAACCTTCACTACTGGAATAATTAAAAACATAATCATAAAGAAATAAAAATGTTAAACTAACAAGATGATTCCTTTATTAAACAAAGTTATCATGAAACTATAGATCTAAAGAAGATCACAAGGTGATTAATAAAGATAATAACTTCTGGTCAAACAAGCTTTAAAATATACGCAACAAACAAACAAAACAAATATGATGAAATAAATTTAATCTTCATTAAACCAATAAATAACTAATAATTAAATAGAAAAATGAAATGAGTCTAAGAATGAAGAGAAAAGAAGGAAGATGTATGAGAATAATTAATGATTAAGGTAATGATAGAATAAGAGTTAACAAACAGTTAAGGTGATAAAAGAATAAAAGTTAATGAATGATTAATCAATTATGATAATGAATTAATGTCAATTGAGAATGAATAAATAAAAGAATGACCAAGATGAAATTGAAGAACAATGTTGATGATGGAGACCGAAATCTTAAAATATAGACTAATATTGTATTAAATGGTAAGAAGATAAGCTAAATAAAAATAGGGATTCCAAGCTTGACAAAACCAGAATATTTATCATAAAGTCAAAACAAGCTATACATTTTATGACAAAAGAAGTAATTTAAAACTTAAAGTTTGGTTGACTTTCATAAAACAGTGAAAGTAATAAAATTCAAATCAAACTATAATAAATAACTAGCTATAAAATTTACTACAAATTCAAATTCTACCTTGAAAATTAACAACTAATTCTTCTCAGAGTTCAAACAACTCAAAGATTGTTATACAATATATACTTGGTTCAGTGAGAGGGATTTTGTCACTACCATAATATAATGCCCAAACAGCTTTTAATATAAACTCAAATTAACAACTATATTTAGCAGTTCCACAGAAACTTTATAAACTCATTAACTATTATGAAGTTTAAAATTTAAGAAATAGGAATACTGTTTTAATAACTAAACACAATATCTTACCAAATTCCTTTTCTCAAATAGTTATACACCATGTGATCAAGATCAGTGAACAATCACTCTACAGGTTCAACTAAACTGATTAAACCAATATTAAGTGTTTATCTTTTAGTATATTACTTAAAATAATATGTACTCTAGGTTGATACCATTTTGATTGTTAAGTGATGATGCCTTAGATGTAGTCAAAAATTATACAGCTTAACAAAATTATTATGATATACCAACATATAGTTAATTTTACTATATTGGTCAATGATGATTTCAATATATAATCATCTGATATGTTGATAGCAATAACAATAATAGTGTGTATGGTGATTAGTAATAAGACTACAGGCAACTAAATCAATTTTTAAACACGACAAGCTTTATTTACAATATTTACAAAATTTATTTCAGACACATTGTCTGAAATAAAACCAATACATTAAATTACACTCAGGAATGGAAAATACTTGATATTCCATTGGTTATACACTCAGTAAATGAGCCAAACTAATACAGTGATGTTTATAGTATCACTATTATTATTGGCTAAGTTTCTATTATTATTCTATCTTATAAAATAAAATATTTAAACTTTATTGAAGCTACATTAGCATTTATATTATAAACAAAATGTATTTATGTCTTTGAGATATACACAACCTTTTACATCTAAAAA